>MU273712.1:0-42853 GCA_022160365.1 Vararia minispora EC-137
CTTCGCTCGCGTAAGCTCACGCCTCCCTTTTCACTTAGCTGAGCCGCGCCTTTCCAGCCTCGTGCGGAGTCGAGCTGTCCATCCGCTTTGTTAGGTGGACAGAATGCTGGTTCTTCTTGATCAGGTCAGAAGTCGCCCGCGCGCAACGTTACCTGGCGTCTCCACCCCTTCGTCTATTCTTTAAGTACATCGAATATTATGAGCGAATGGTGTCACGAACGCGTACACAACGTATTTCTGCTTCCACAGCACCCTCGCGAGTTCCGCGCCGAGCGCCTGATGAAACCCCTTGATACGCTCTCAATTCCGGTGCATCATGAGATGTGGGGTATCGTGGTGGCTTCCGTCGTGCATTATTCTCGGGGTTTCGCTATCCTGCACTCCGAGTGCATCTAGATTGCACTGGATCGTGTCCCTACAGAGGGAGCGGGGCAGGAAGGAAACTACGATCGAAGACACAACAGAGTGCGGTATCGAACGCGGTCGTAGTAACCGCAAGCTTACTCTCGTGACTGCACATAAGGTCGGAGTGGGTACCTTGGCTCTGACGCATCCACATCCGCCAATTCTGGAAAGGTTCAGGATCACGAGTCGCACACGGGGCGCTGCTCATAAAAGCCCGAGGCGTCTTGTAGCAAATGTTCGCCATCTTCTCCCGTCACACATCCGTCCTCTCCCCATACCCAACAGCTCCTTTCGACGTTTACTATCAGCCCAGTTGCTACACACAATGGGATTTTTAACACCTGCTGTCGTCGTCGCCCAGCGTCAGCCCCGGGACGCCACATTACCAATCAGAGGTTCACCAAAGTCCGATGTGATCCTACGGTCGTCGGACCTTGTCTCTTTCCACGTCCATAAAACGGTCCTTTCCCTCTCCTCGCCCTTCTTTGCAGATATGTTTTCTCTGCCGCAGCCTTCAACATCATCGTCGTCCCCTCCTGTCGCGCGGGACGATGACGGCTTACCTGTAATCGAGATGGCGGAGACTGAGGAGGAGCTCATGACGATGCTCGCTTTCTGTTACCCCATCTCCGAGCCCGACATTGCCGACTTCCGCCTCCTAACCCGCGCGCTCGTTGTCGCGCGCAAGTTCGACATGGAGAGCATGCGCCTACGGCTTAAGCGCCAGCTTGCGTCGTTCGTCACGCGCTTCCCTGAGCGCACTTTCGCCGTTGCCTGGGCGCACGGCATGCATGATGTCGCCCGTGCGGCCGCCCGGGAATCATTGCGTGCACCGCTCGCGACGGTCCAGTACGTCGAAGAATTCGAGCTTGTATCAGGCGGTGCTCTCTTTGCTCTCCTCAAATACCAGCGTCGCTGCGTTGACGCAGTGCTCGCGCTGAAGTATCAAACACACCGGTGGCTTGCGGACGAGGAAATCCCTGTGCCGGCGCCGACATCACCGTCCCTGAACAAGGCGCGTACATGCACATGTTCAACTGTCACCATCTACATCAAGTCCTCGGACGACGGCGGCCAGGTCCCCATTCAGGTTAAGGAGTGGTGGCACTCGTACATCCCACGCGCTTGCGACGAGCTCGCACGCCATCCGCTTGGTGACACGCTTCAAAAGACGTCGCTCCTTTTACCATCGCTTCTTAAGGCACATGAGTGCCAGGCATGTCGGCACAGCGATTATGAGGACGCAGTTCAAAGCCTCGCCGCACGGGTCAAGTCGGAGGTGGACTTGGCGATTGCGGCGGTAAGCAGCCATTGCTTCTTGCGCGTGTTATAGTGTGTTGACAGCTTGGATCCGTACAGATTGACCTGTAGGGCTTTGGCTTTGGCTACGGTGCTTTGCTTTCCTCTTTCATTGCGCATATTGCTCTGTACCCCATCTCCAGGCTCCCGGACTCATCTCATGATATACCCGCATTCTTCAAACGTAACTGTAAATCGACATTTTAGCCATGTACTGTAAGATATTGCTGCGCTCGATAATGTACTAATAAATGTACAATTTACTCTGCAGCTCAAGCTCTGAGGACTTCTAGTCGAGAATGTGTTCCGCTTCGAGCGCATCGAACCGATCAGCCTGAGTTACAGTACCAGACAGATGTGTAGGGGGTGCACAGGTGATCAACTAGATCTGTCGAAGAGCGCGTCACAGGAGATTGGATAGGATACCGGCCTGCATGAGCTCGAAGAGATGCACGATCTGGATGATATACTAGTAGTTGCTATGCGTGTGGTCGCAGTGCGGATCGCATCAGATCTAAACAAGTGGATGGCGACGCATCTACAGTGGTAGAAAGAGACGGTTGAAGCAGCACTGCCAATATGACGTAGCCTTCAGTAGGTAAGCCATATGGTAGGGTTCTGATACCATGGTGCCCCAGCCAACCTTGCCTCGCTCAGCTTCCACAAAGTCCTGCTCGATAAATCCCACCTGGTTCTTCATTGAATACCACGTCAATGGTGCGTGATTACATTAGCACCCATGTTTCTGCTGCACTAAAGAATTTGTAGGCGGCACAACATTCGCAGGGGATACAGACACTCCTTGAAGCCGAGAAAGAGGCGGCTAAAGTTGTGCAGCAGGCCCGCCAGTGTGCGCTACTTTCCTCTTCCCAGCCATTATATCTTAATTTTACCTTTGTCTCGAAAAAGATCGTGTACAGCGCTTGAAGGATGCACGGTCGGAGGCCCAGAAAGAAATAGACGAGTACCGGAAGGCGAAGGAGGCCGAGTTTGCGGAATTTCAGTCTTCGGTGCGCGCTTGCTATCTGGCTATCCCGAAATTACAGCCTTCTCTATGCCGTTGCGCAAATGGGCTCAATGGAAATTTCTAGCATGCTGGGACTACGCAGAACGTGCAGGCCACCATTGACAAGCAGACGGAGACTCAGCTACAAGCCATCTCTGACCGATACGCCACACATAAAGACACCGTTGTTCGCAAGTTGCTGGATCGCGTGGTTCTCGTGGAACCCGAACTTCATCGCAATCTCAAGAAGCGAGAATGAGTGTCATACCCCAGACATAAGCCGTTGGCGATGAACTTTTCAGTCGAGGACGCACTGTATCGTACCCAGTCTTCTGTTCTTTCCTCTTGACACTGCAATGAAATAGTCCCCAAACTCATGCCTCGTGCTTATTGTGTCGCGTTTACGATGGTCCCAGCCCTTTTGCGTGTACCGTGCGGATTGGCTGTTCCGGGTCTTCAGCTCAAGCCTTGAGCTCTGCTCGTGGCGGATGCTGCAATCCGTCCTCCATGTGAAGCAGCCGTAGTTCCTGTTCGTCCATGCGCTGGTACGGGCGGGCATCCTGAAGTTTCGAAATGCACGACATACGTTCGTCCGCCGTCCTTTGGTATGATATCCCGCTGAGATTCAACTGACCTCGGCCATTTCTCATAGACGGCAGAAAAGGACGTGAATGTAGAAGTCTTGTACAATCCATCGGCCGGTTAGCTCAGTTGGTTAGAGCGTCGTGCTAATAACGCGAAGGTCTTGGGTTCGATCCCCACACTGGCCATAGTTTTGGCAATGATCACGTTTCTAAATAGAGTCCACGGTGCAACTCTTGCGTCGGCTGTTGACTGAGATGTTTGAGGTGTGAGAGTCTGGCTTTAAACGGGGAAGCACTTTATCACCGTTTTGCGAAGCAACGAAACAAACATTACGCTACCCGGCTCATGCCGAACGCAAGATTTCTCACAGTCTGTCGCGGATAAAACCGGACTTCGCCGTGACAACAGTTAAACGACGTGTCCGACGCGCTAGCCTTTCTATAGGACATCCATTTCTCGGTGCCGCCGAGACAAAGCTGTATGGTGGCATAGCGAAGCCCTTCCACTCCTTGCATGGATTGATTGCTCACAATCAACTAGTTTGTTTTTCTTGTCATGTTGTCGAATGCTGTTCAGCAAAAGGTGGCCCACAGACGCGAGTGTGGGCGTTTCTCAACCCAGTCGCGCTTTCCCTCCGGAGATTCTGCCCTTCTGCAGACAACTCTCGACCAGCACCAGTTCCGCTGCCAGAACAAATATAGACGGCCTTATATCCAACGCATGCCTCCCGAGCTCCTTATGCGTACCCTGTCTCTCCTTCCGTTCTGTGAAGCGACCATCAAGGCGCATGCACACCCAATCCATCTTCCAGAGCCTCGCCCCGGAGCGTACGAAGGCGATAATTTCGGCGTTGATATAGGTGCATGTGCGGCGGCAAGACTCTTTAGGGACGGCTGCGCGAAGTACTGCAAGGAACGACCATGGAACTGGCTGGTTGTTGTTCGCGTGTGCAAGACCTGGCGCGACCTGGCGCGTGCTTGCCCCGCATTCTGGAGACGTATCCCTCTGCACAGCAACATGGGGACGTGCCGGGCCCTTCAGACTGCCTGTTCGTTTCCCCTCGTCCTCCACATGGTCCCTTGGGCCAGTCCCAGATCCTACTCTCGCATCATGGCAAACCTTCATCGAGCTCTGTCTGCTCTTCCTCGCATCGTTGAAATAAAACTATCTTTCCCGGATACAAGACTTCCTATCTCCCTTAGGCTCTTGAGCTGCCATGCCGCCAAGGAGCTCCGCAAACTCAAGATTATTGGTCCTACCGCGAGCTTCGTAAACCTGCCACCGCATATCTTCTCAGACACCCCTCCACCCTATTTGAGACTCCTGAAGCTGGAATACTGTTCATTTCATCACTACACTTCCCACGCTGCGTTATATCCCCCGTCTCTGACAAGCCTTTCGTTGGTGTGGTGCCCGGGCGCATTTGGAAGCATGGAGCAAGTCTTGTCCGTTTTTAGATCCCTCGCTTCGTTGCGGTACCTCCAACTCTCTGGCCCAAGGACATTGCCCGTATATTTCGAACGACATGACCTCGATGTCCCGCGCGAGCCCCCGTATCTCCCGCAACTGAAGTACTTCTGTGCGGACCTTCCCTTCGTCGTGATGGCCAACCTCCTTCATACCATCCGTTTCCCTACCACGACCGGCCTAACTATCGGAATGCGGTTCTTGGACAACGAGATATCATGGGATATTCCGTCGCGACGCCTACTTGATTTCTCCACGCGCATATTCTCTCCTGCGCGAGAGGCGAGCATGGCGTATACGAACATTAGAGCTTCCCTTACTATGCTGGAGACAGAACTCCCTCAGTTCGATCTCTCGCTCTCCTCGTTGATCGGGGGTTCAAGCCGTCCTGCATGCATCCCGGATCAACTCGACGTTGTCTTTGGCTGGAACGATTTGGTTCGCGCAGACAGAGTAGAGGATCTCGCGAGGCAATTTGTGCAGACGCTTCCTCTTCCGGCCTCAGACAATTCCTTGGTGTCGGCCGCACAACTTCGCTTTCGGCAAGACGAACGGACGTCCATGATTCACGAGCTGCCGGAGCATGGATGGTGGCGCTTGTTCGAGCACACCAAACTAGACGACCTGCATCTGATAGAAGGCAGTGCGATACAGGACGGCCTCGCGTGGCTTGAGCGCGGGCCCAACAGGCTGGCGACATATTCCGACATTACGTCGTTGTCTGTTGTTTCCGCCTGGCTATACGACCGCGAATTGCACACCCGCATACTCGATCACCTCGCTTGGTGTATGGACAATCCAATTGGGCACTTCCAACGGCTGCAAGTCCGATTTATAGATTGCTACATGACGAAGGAGGCCACGAAGCCGTTCCAAGAGAAGCTCGGGGAGGACATGGTGGAAATTCTGGAAGGGTATGATGATGATTTCTGGGCCCAAATGCTGGTAGAGGACGAGCTCAAGCTCCAGGAGGAAAACGAAGTATGATGGCGACCAGCTGCATAGGCGCAGAGGCTCGCGTACGCATAGCATGCTCGGGGATATACAATAATCGGCTGTTTTACCTAGGATTAATCACGAATAAATGCCTCACAGGTTCCTTTCGTACATGGCCTTTGTGCCGGCAGGCGGCAGAGTCAGACTTTCGAGCCACTTTCCAAGAACGATACGCGGCATAGCCCATAAAACATGGTGCATACATTTTGTGGTGTGGGCGTAAAGGGAGGGACATGCGATACTAAAACACAGCAAGCAACGAGCCGGCGTCGTTTACTTGAGTGGGATGCTGACGGGATGGCTTCAGGGACAGTGGGAGATAGCATACACGACAATACGTACAAACGGGACGAGTGCGTCGCACCGATACCGGGGCGACCGTGTTTAACGGGACGGTACGAGATGGAGAACTCGCCGAGGTAGTGGCCAACCATCTCCGGCTTGATCTCAACCGAGTTGAAAACCTATGCTCTCTCTTCAACATGCAAGTCCAGGAGGGAAAAGCGGCCAACGCACCTTGCCGTTGTAGATACCGACGACAGAGCCGATCATCTCCGGCACGATAATCATGTCGCGGAGGTGAGTCTTCACAACCGCAGGCTTCTCATTCGGCGGAGCCTCCTTCTTGGCCTTGCGGAGCTTCTTGATGAGGCCCATCGGGCGGCGTTTGAGACCGCGCTGGAACCGACGCCGTGCGCGGGCATGGACGACCTTACACCAAAGTTAAAACCGAACTCGCGCAGGCGGGAGTTCAAAATCAACGTACCTCAACGAACTATTTAAAAGATATCAGGGTAGGTGTGCGTGTAATTTCATTCGCCACGTACCTCCTCATTCGAGAGGTCGAGGAGCTTATCGAGCTCGATGCCGCGGTAGGAGAACGTGCGGAACGTGCGCTTCTTCTTGAGGTCGGCCGCAACTTGCGGGTCGGTAATAGCAGAATCGGCCTGCCCACCCGTCAATTAACATCCTCCCCTCCAGTGATATGAAGAGGGCGTACCATGGTGAGGTCGGGGGGCTTGCAGGGATATCGAGCCTGGCGTGTGGTGGAGCGTCGCTTGCGAAGGCGGGTCAGACCGAAACGTGGGAAGAAATAGAGTGACTGTACAGTCGCCACGCTGAGCATCCTATCACGTGCATTAATTCTCCACGCGGACAAGTCAAACACTAACTTTCTCCTCAACCACTCGCCGTCGGATAGAATCCACAGGTCGTCCCTCGCGGATTAAATGTGCGTACACTTACCACCTCCGTAAGGTACTTCTCTCTAACATACTGCGCAGTGATTTGTGGCTACCCACCTCACGAGCCTCTCACCTAACACCATCTGAAAAGTTTGACATTCCTCAGCGATCTGTAGATCGCCTATTGACGCGTGTGTCCAGATGCGCCATCTCGCTGCGTACCTCCTCCTCCAGGTCGGCGGAAACGCCTCGCCTTCCGCTGCCGACGTGAAGAAGGTTCTCGATGCCGTTGGCATCGAAGCCGACGAAGAGCGCCTCGAGAAGCTCATCTCTGAGCTTGACGGCAAGGACGTCGCTGCCCTCATCACCGAGGGTTCGAACAAGCTCGCCTCCGTTCCCTCCGGTGGCGCAGCTGCCGCGTCCTCTGGTGGCGCCGCTGCCGCCGCTGGTGGTGCTGCCGCCGAGGAGAAGGAGGAGGAGAAGAAGGAAGAGGAGAAGGCGCGTCTACTCTAAACTAGCATTGTCGCGCTATATACTAACGCATTTAACAGGAGGAGTCCGACGATGATATGGGCTTCGGTCTCTTCGACTAAGAGCTGTATTCTATGTCCGTGTAGCTCATACTGCATCACCATTTTGCGTGCCCAGCATACCGATGACAATCGCATTTCCCTTTGCATGCGCATCCTTCTTGAGACTCCTTGCCACACTTAACGTGTGCGCTCTCGTCTGTCTTGCGTCTTTAAATCGCAGTAGCCGCGTCCTTGCAGCGCCCTCGACACTTTCGTCATGCCGCTCATCACGTGGACGCTGACCCGCGACGAAGGACTAAGCGGAGCATCGCTTCTCTCGGTCTGATCTCCGTCTCACTGATCCTTCTGAAATCACCAGTCGATTCCTCCCGCAGTTCTGGCTTGGCGGGCCGACGTGTTGTAGATTAGGTTCACGCAACGTGGCTCTGGCAGCCGCTTGACCAAGCCAGGTAAACGCCCGCGCCGAGTGCGCTCTCAGGCGGGACTTGGCCTCGCGGGGCAAAGGTCGAGACCCCCGCCGCTGCACTTGCCGCCAGGATAAGGTCTCGCCCATTCAACGCATCTACGGCACGTGTCTGAGACGACAGCTTAGGCGACGACGACAGCGCGCGGCGTCTTGTCGGTCCCACAGCTTGGACGAGGACGGCATACGATCGACGGCGATGCCACGCACAGCGAGATGCTGGGATTGGCCCTGAAGCCTGTGCTGAAATAGTAAACGCAAAGCCCGACAAGCCGGATCGGCGGGGACTAAGGAGGGATCCGATCGTCGCTAGTGCGGGAGTGAGTTTCTTGTCGCTGACTACTTGTGATGGTCGCCTGCTGACCCGAGGTTCTGCCTCGATCTTGCTTTGCGAACGGCCAGGCAAGGGGGGTGGAGCACGGGGCCGTCGGGCTTTTTCCGGAAGTCGCCAGTAGGGGGGCCAGAGATTTGCGCGCGATCTGGATGACGTCGACTGTCGAAATCGAGGATCCGGCGGCTTTGACTATCTGTCGGAGCGCCCGCCGCGCGCGGGGTGCACAAGCACGTGCCGCGGCTCGACTGCGGCAAGGGCGCGGATGTGGGGGTGCTGGTACGGCGACGACGTTTGGATAAGCGGAACCCAGATAAATTGGCGTGCGAGCGGGGTGCGACCGCCCGTGCGCCTCATTCCCTGGGGAGAGCGAAGGACGGATGCTCCGATGGAGATTGGCGCGGCGGAGACCGGATGTCGTGCACGATCGGGGCAGCGGACAGACGTGCGCCGGGCAGCAAGCTGTTCTGTATTGTACCGTCGGGCTGGGGCGGTGTCGAGAAGATGGATGAGAAATGGAAAGTAGAATTCAGACATTTGAACGGACAGCCTGGCGTGGGAGGGCACACTGACGGCACGGATCGTGGACGAGTCTGAGACACGAGCACCGACGGCCGACTTTATAACCTCGTTCTGCCGGCACGCCCAGCGCTCTCTCACTTTCCCTCCCCGATCGCACTTTTGCTTCCCGTCCTGCGTGTCTCCATGTCCCTCGATGTCCGACCAGAACGCCCTCGCCTTCAAGGGACCGAAGCGGAAGCGACTGGCAAAAGCCTGCGACGCCTGTCACAAGTCGAAGCGTCGCTGTGACGGCACTGGTATTTTCCCGCCCCGCCACTTTGTCTTCGTGTTCGCTGACTCTTGCGTCCAGCGCCCTGCAGCAACTGGTGAGTCCTCGTTCTTTCCGACGTCTTGCTCATGCTGTTTGTGTTCATGTGGCGTGGCAGTTTCTTTGCGTCGAAGGAATGCACATACACAGATGCCGCCGGCCGACCTGTCCCCGCACCCTGTGCCGCCTCCTCCGCGGCTCCACAGGCCACATCTGCTCCCGCCCGCCGTGTCGCCTCTTCCGCCGGCTCCTCGTCTTCCCGCTCCGGCCGCACCCGCCGTCCTGCCCACGCTGACTTCCCCCTGTCTACCGATGCCCGTAAGCGTCCCCGCGTCGACGACTCTGCTCCCATCCTCCTCGACCCTGTCTCTGCATCCCATCCTGACCCTCCACCGACCTCTGCCGCTCATGCTGCTTCGCCGGCTCGTGTCTCCTTGCCGGACGCTGAAGCGGGTGGTCTCCGCGCAACCCTCGACCCTCACGTCGTCCGCGATCTCGTTTCCCGTGCGTCTACCCCCGCGTTTCCCACATTCTCGCCTGATCTTCCCTCGTGTGCCAGTCTTCTTTGCACACCTATACCCCATGCGCCTCATCCTCCACATGCCCAGCTTCCTCGCCGACCTAACCTCTGGTCGCGTGCCCGCTCACCTCGTCCACGCCGTCTGCGCCATCGCCGCCCCGCTCTACCCCGGCCGCCCCCGCGGTAGCGCTCCTCGCTCTGCCGGCATGCACCACGCTGCCGCTGCCCGCGAGCTTTTGTTTGATTCTCACGGCGTCTTGCGCGTCCCGCGCGATCTTGTTGCAGTCCAGACCCTCTGTCTCCTCCAAAACCACGAGCACGTCGCCTCATTCCCGTGGGCGGTCTCTCTAGAGTGCTTCGGTTGGTTTCTCGCCTTTCCATTCCTGCGCGACCGCTTCGGTGAGCTCACATGCTCTCGTTTGACCAGATCTCGCCACACGCATACTCCGCGACGATCTTCGTATACACGACCCTGGTGGCCATCTTCCTGACGCGCTCTCGTACGAGTGCACCAGGCGGTGCGCATGGTATATCCGTTTCATCTACATCAACCACTTTGCGTTCCACTCGGTACCCATACCGCCACCTGAGCCTGACTGCGGCGTGCCCCTCCCCGCAGACGAGGCGTCCTTCGACATGCTCGTCCTTTCCCAAGTGCCACACGGTAAGTCTCCCGACCGAACGCTTCTAATACACCCGCTTGTGTCTCGCTCAGCCATCTGGCGACTTATTTCGATCTCCTATTGCTGTACGCGAAGGGCGCTGTCGCTCCTGTGTTATACTGTCTCATCGCCTCCAAATTTGTTGCCGGCGGCTGACACTTTCCTTGTGCGGCCTTCCAGAATACATGCAACAACCCGCGCCACAGTCGCCGCGCCAGTCGGAATTTGGCCATGTGCTCAGGATATCCGAGTGCTTGTACGCCATCAGCGTCGCGCTCGACAAGGCGAAGGGTACGTGCTCCTGTCTCGTTTGTGCGTGGGTGGGCTCAGCTGTTGCGTGCGTAATGACGCCAGCCGCAGAAAATCCGCACACCCCTTCCTCGCTCGAGAACGTTGCAGGCGACATTGAGTTGAGGATCGCGGTACGTGTCGCCGCCTGCGCAACTTTACCGGTCTGACGGACCGCTCGCCTTTCTTTCCCGCTCTCCCCCCGCATGCGATCTCCTCCCTCGATCGACCTCCCATACACCGAATTTCGGCTCTTTCTAGGCCTGGGAGGCATCGCTCTCCCCCGCCATGCAATACACAGACGAAAATAGCTGCGCACACCGGCTTCTATACGACACCGCTGCCAATTCGGCCGCATGGTGCTTCTTCACAGCGCACGTCATGCACGCCTGCGCCGCGCTCGGCTTCGCATGTGTGAGTCATTTTCCCGCGCGAGCCTCGTCCCATGATGCATGATTGGCTGCGCATCCTCTGTCCCGTTTTTGGCCAACTTCTGTCGCGTGTCCGTGGCAAAAGTGGCAACTGTGCTCCCGCCGGCAGACCCGCTGTTGCGGTGGCGTTTGATCGGTTCTAGCCATTCCCCGCCGTCATGCGCGTCCAACGGCCGCGCCGCGGGGTTGTCGCATCCATCAGCCTTGCACGAGCCGCATCGCGGACAGGATGTGCCAGTGTCCTCGTTCGGCTCGGTGCGTGCCATTCACAGGACGATGTCTGCCCGTTCTGGCTGGCTGGCTGGCTGGCTGCCATTCACTACTGCCGCCGATCTCTACGTTCCTCGTACTCGGGCTGCCATTAGCTACGTACCGCCGGAACGGCAAAGCTGCCGCACATCGATTTGGTATTGCATGCCCCGTGCCGACTTCTTTCCCGCCACTTGAGGGGCTTGTGACCGCGTCGCACGGCGGCCGTCCGCCGTCCTCGCACCGTCATCCTTCCACCGGCGTCCTTCCATGCATGCTAAAGATCGCCCCGCCGGCCGTGTCTTTACTTCTAGGCCAGGCGGTTACTCGGCCTCCCCACCCTGAAAGACGTGTCTTGGGCACGACCACGAATTAGCAAGATCATGGCGTCGCTAGGCCGGTCTGCATCATACAATGTTCTTGCAGCCATCGGTGTCTATGTACGTCCGTCCTATCCGCGTACATAGCGCTCGCCGCTCACGTTTGTTCATTTCAGGGATGCGACAAATTCACCACCGAGCCCGCCGATCCACGCTAGCCCATCGCCATTGATACCACTTGGGGTTCGAAGTTCCCGCCCCTCCCCTTGGGACCCGGCGGGTGGACGAGCACCTCAAGCTCGCCGCCCGATTCTGCACACGAGGGCAGCCCCGTACCGGCACCGTTGTCAGCGCCCGCACCGTCCGCAGCCGGCAGCTCCTACTTCCGCTCGTTGGGCAACCAGTTCGCGCGCATGCGCGGCGGCTCGCCCGCAGCGGGCACAGGCAGCATCAACCGCACGGAGTCGGCACACCACGCACTCGCGCTCGTCGATGCGCCGGCGGACCTGTACGCGTCGCAGGTTATGAGCAACTCGACGGCGATGCGCCGCCTGCGGCTCGAGAGTGCGAGCGGATCCAGTCGGGGCGGCGGGAGCGATGCGCAGAGTATCTCGGGTCAAAGTCTGCCGTCACTCAAGGAGAGCGGGCTCCTCGATTGCGAGGGCTCATCGCTGCCTGCTCCACCCGTGCTTGGGCTCGCACGCGGAGCGCCGCGGAACCTTCCTTGGCTGGCAGATGGCAGGCCCACGTCGGTCGCGAGCGACTTACGGGGTGCTGGCGGATGGGAGATGGTAGAGCGCGATGCTGAGGGTCGGATTTAGATTATTATTCGTCGTTTGCCTGGTTTTGGACTGAACTGATCGATACGCTTTGGCGTTTACTTCGCTTGTTGTTGCAACTGTACTATGAGTCTTGCTGTTTGGCATTTTCACGATTGTCGTCCGATCGCACTGCATACATGCACATCGTTATGTAACCTTATGCCTCGTTCGCGGACGCGTGTTCGTCGTGCGTCCTGCAGGATGAGTCCCACTGACAGCGTGGGTACTGTAACGTGCTACGCCATCTCTAGGTCCTTAAGCTTGAAGCTTAAGCATTAGCCTTAGGCATAAATCGCGCATATCGGCCGATAACGGCATTCTGCGACCATATTCGCGTGTAAAACAGGCAAGCGATCCCAAGTAGACCCTAGCCCAGGCCTGAGGCGATCTGAGAGCGTAGAAACGAACAGATATCTAGTGATGACGCGCCTGATTGTGGTCCGACCGAGGACAGGTATGCGCGCCTCGTCAGAAATGAAACGAAACGGTCGTTCTTCGCTCGTGGGTCGAGTGTAGTATTATAGAGTGCAAAAAAGAGGAATCGGTGAATACGTTCACTGCAGGCTGGGATCGCGTGCCGGGGACAGGCCCTAGCACTAATGTCTTTTGATACCACGCATCGAGACGAGCAAGGATCGGACTAGCAGCCGCGCAAGCATGAACGAGCAGGTCAGTGTCGCACATGTTGACCTTGAGCGCACAGGGTCTGAGCTACATGCGCTCCGTTGAAATCGAGCTAAAGGTAAGCTCTTCACTCAGGGGCCGCATAAAGGCTGCCGTCAGACGGCGGGCGCGATCATGAGAGGCATGCCAGTTTCCAGAGCTGTGCACTCGTCCGATCGCCGAGCTCGCTCATTGGAGCAATGTTGCTCTGTATGGATCTGTGAAGTACCACGATCTGCGACGAAGTCTGCGGGCAAAGGACCAGAGACATGTCGGTCCGAAGTCGCTCAACTAGGCGGGGTGATTGTGCGGCCATCAGCCCATAGGAGCTGGGGAATAACATCTAGAACCACGGGCGGAAGGGAATGTAGGACATTGCGCCCAGATAAATTGCGAGCCTTTCCTGGATGCGAAGGGTGGCGCCTCCACATGAAGCGCATACACTGATCCATATGGACATGAACCCGAGGTCCAGAGGCACCGAATGTAGCCCGCCGTGTTTCGTTGTT
This sequence comes from Vararia minispora EC-137, assembly GCA_022160365.1. Lineage (NCBI taxonomy): Eukaryota > Fungi > Basidiomycota > Agaricomycetes > Russulales > Lachnocladiaceae > Vararia > Vararia minispora. The sequence continues at coordinate 13,562 of MU273712.1, forward strand.
TCGTCGTCAAGATCTTGCGTGTCTCAGTGATCGAAGCAAGAACCATCGGCGGCGGTACACCACACGCTAAAATGTAAGAGCCGTACGTAAGTCGACGGCGCTGGATAGACAGTAACAGGGAACTAGGCTGTCTTTCGGCCGCCACAGCGCGTTAATGTCAAGGATGACAAGGATAAGTACACGTTGGTCACAAGAGTAGCATCTACGAGCGATCATCCCTGCGGGAAGATGAAGATGAGATTATCGACTACATTTGGTATACAAAACACCGCCAACCTTCTAATGCTATTTTGCACGCGGACGAAGAGCCAGTCGACCGCTTCGGTGACCCCAGTCCTGCGCACGCCATGAGGCCATGCCTATCACTGAGACGAACAACTTACCCTTCCAACGCAGAAATGCCCATCACGTCAAGGCTGGCGATGCGCTCCCGACGGTGCTCGTGGTCAGTCGGGTCCCCAGCCCCGCGACGTGCGCTCTCAATTTTGCGCTGGTACCATTCTTCATACTCCTGCCTAATTTCCTCAACGGACAGGCTATCGGGGGAGTCCTGTTTGTTCGCAAGGAGAAGTAGCGGGACACCTAAAATCTGCGGCGCAGAAAGAACGTTATCTTGATCCTTCGTGCGTGAGAAACACAGGGCGACTCGAAGAGTTGGCGGGCGTACCGAACACCTCCCAGCCCTCGCCGAGGCGCTCGCGGTCCTCGGCGTCAACGACGAATACAACGGCATGGCAGTCATCATAGTAGCGTGGCCAGATAGAGCGAATACCACGCTGGCCTCCCAAATCCCAGAATTGGAGAATCGTCGATGGAAGGGTGATCTTACCCACTACAACTACGTTAGTAAGATAAACATGTGCTACTGATGATAAAACGCACTGTTTTGACCGACAGTCGGGGCAATCTTATCCGGCGGGAGGCCAGGGGTCTTGGTGTAGAGCGTCTTGATCCTTTCTAGTAGCGTCTGAGTTCCGTGTTAGTCGCCACTGTTAGACTGGGACAAGCAGTACATACCGTCTTGCCCGCGCCGTCAAGACCAATTATGATGACAGAGAATTCTTCCTTCCTGAATTCCTTTGGGTAGAGCCCGTGTAAATGATAGAAGGTAAGAAGAACCTTGTGAGATATTCATGAAGCCCCTTGAGGAGATGGTACATCTTGACCTCGCATGTGGGCACGCGCGACCGTGACGATGCCGCGCGCCAGCTTAGTACTACCGCGTGGACGTTCCAGTGCGCTGCGCGTCGCGACAGTGTCGCGACTGCCTCAACCGACCACCACTACGATGGGCCTTACGACGTATTATGTCTTCGGGCTCCCCACTTCCGTCGCTCTCATCATTGCATTATACTTGCTCTTTACAGGTTCGTGCAGGGACTACGGGCTACGTCGATGTTGTTGACACGCCGGTCATCCTCACAGGTTCCGGTGAGGCGTTCAACGTTGGCCGTTTCCTCGAAGAGTCTAGTCCGTACGTCTGGGCCTCGTCAGGCATCGGCTTGTGCATTGGATTTAGTGTGTTAGGAGCAGGATGGTGTGTGGTTTTGATTATTCATCCACCAGCTGCTGACCATGTTGCAGGGGCATCTTCATCACTGGCTCATCCATCCTCGGCGGCGGTGTGCGTGCACCACGCATCCGTACCAAGAACCTCATTAGGTGCGCACTTTGGTATGGGATGGGATGGATGTGCCTATGCTTACGTGCATGCCTGTAGCATCATTTTTTGCGAAGTCGTCGCGATCTACGGCGTGGTGAGTACCGACAGACTGCATACTCGCCTCTGGCTACACGAGCCCGAACCGAATGCAAGGGATGAGCCTGCGCGTGGGCTACACTCGCCTGTCGCTTGAGGAATTACTTATGTCGTTTTGTTCTATGGCGTGGCGCGGGATCGAAGGCAAATGCCGCCCTTCCTTGGCTTCCTTTCGCTACAGCCCATTCACCGTGCCACATACTGGTATTGATTGTGTGTGCCAGATCATGGGCATTGTCTACTCGTCAAGACTCGTCTCCATTGAGGAGAATCTTGTTTATACGCGAGAGAACTATTTCACCGGTGCGTCCACATCACTTGTGTCACACATACTGGCTAACCACCACTGGTTAGGCTACGCTCTCTTCTGGGGTGGCCTTACTGTCGGCATTTGCAATCTCCTCTGTGGTGTCTCCGTTGGCATCACCGGTTCAACAGCTGCGCTCGCTGACGCTGCCGATCCCACACTGTTTGTCAGGATTCTCATCGTTGAGGTCTTTGGCAGCATTCTGGGTCTCTTTGGACTCATCGGTTCGTAGCTTGTTTCCTCGTCCTAGTCATGATGCTGATTGCACAATGTAGTGGGCCTGCTGATGGCTGGTAGAGCAGAGGAATTTAGGGCTGCAACGGACGCACTGACGGTCGGTCTCTAAATCTCACCGTCTGACACCACACATAATAAGCGACGAACTCGCATGGACTTGCTCTGGGGCCTCGCCCTCTTCCACCGCGACCCCCGAGGGGATCTCACGCTACTCCGCTTGTCTATTAATAACCAATGCAACGATATTTGGAAAGCGTGAAGCCACATCATAAAGTACGGTGTCCGACTCTGGGGAATTGTGCATCATGACTACCAGCCCTGCCACAACCCATAAATGCTCGCAATCGGACCATCCCACTGCAGCGGCTTGGATGTGTCGTCGGGCCGTTCCGGCCACGCTCGGATGAGACCATCCCAGAGCTCGAGAGCCGAAAATTCTACGGTGCCCGAGCCACCCGACGTGGTGGGTGCGACGAAGAAGCTCACATTTTTGGAAGAAGATAGCCACTGCAATCCACACTGAGCAGTCGTAGGGGCGAAGGACGAGTGTGACGTACTGGATATACGCGGGTCGTGATGACTGTCACGTCGTTGGCATAGACTTCAATGACGGAATTGTCGACGAAGATCGTCAGGTTGAGCTCCTGACGTACTGAACCAGTGCCATTGGCGTTTAGGATTGGCCATAGACGCAGTTTCCCCGTCTCTAATTCGGTGCCGTCTACGAATGGGCATAAGCGACGTCTCAAAACAGCGGGTATCCTTCTCACAGGTTGAGATTAGAGATGAGTTGGTACGGTTCACGTTCATTGTTTCGGCCTCGCTGTCGAACCAGACGTCCGTCCACTCCTGCACGCTTGCTCGCACACGGAATCCGGCACGTGCGTCCCCGTTAAAACGCAGGGTGCCCGATACAGCGTAAGAACGGGAGAGTGGTTGCTTTCCAAAATTAACTGTCGTCACGGCGGATGCATTGACGGTCACAGTACGGCCAACGGGCTTAGACACGATGGACGAATGCTTGTACGACGTGAGCGTCTCCTTGATGACCTTTTGGCCGACAGTAACCTGCTCGGCATGCATGAGCTGGCTTGGATCTCAGAGACGCGGAGAAGGTTCGACGCACGATACTAGTGCTCCCGTCACTTTCAATCCGGGACTTCCAGCTACCCGTCTCGTTGATCCCGGCGAAGCTCGGGTCGACATTCCGGATAATCTTCACATAAAGATCGCGGAAAAGCGTAAACGAGCCTTGGTACCCGCGTTGCATAGCAAGGACCAGGTCTTCATCGTCTTCGTACGACCAACCAACAAGGACCGACCGGTTCCTGCCGTTTGTCTTCACAGGGAAGCATGTGAACGCATAGCTGCGACCCCAATCTGTATGGTCGTGCACGGTGAGGGTCACCTCGCCAGTTATATCTATTCAACGTACCACCTACGCCAGCAAAATCGATCGTACTGAAGCTACCGCTTGACGCATTATTTGAGTGTGTGAGTGCGGCCCCTGAGGATGCGAAGCGTGGATAAGAATGTAAGCTTTCGGAAGCCAGATGAAAGGACGACACGAACACAGTGGCCAATGGTTCTCGTGACTGCCGTTGCGGCCTCCCTCGGTGCCCATAAATGCGACATCCAAGGCACTTTCGTCCGATCCATCGTCGAACGCTTCGCCCTCTTCATTAAGGCGCGTAACAGCGACTGTCTCGAAGTTGATACCAAAGTTGCCGCTCCACTTGCTGAAGCTTGACAGAGCCGGTTCCGATACAAGTGGGCCCAGGTATGTCCAACCTCGCAGGTCGAACGCATCTGTTTGGCGATATAGGAAGATCATCGGGCCACCCTGCGGGTCAGCATCCAGACGGACGCCACCAGAGATGGTCAAAAAGTTCGGCCCCGTGGCACCGGCAGACGACTTGTCCAAGACTTTAGACAAGATGGGCGATTGGAAAATGTACGGATCACGGAAGCCAGTAAGGTTTTGCTTTGGCCATTTGTCTATGAAAGAGTCAGAAACATATATTTGTCCAGGAAGGGAGAGACGTGCAAATGATGGGATTCCCCTGAGAACCGAAGGGCAGTTTGATCCACGAACTCCCACCGTTGGTGGTGTAAGCCAACGACACTGTCTCAGTGCCTTCTATCTCTGCTGGACTGGAGGATGCACCGAGCTGGCCGCCTGGATAAGTGGAGGTGTAGAGGGTTGTGGGGTATCCATTCCATCCGTTCACAACAACGGTGCCGTCGAAGACCCCTCGAATATCAGACAGTTGGCTGGGATAGAGTGTTTTGGGGTCATGCCAACTGTTGACTGAAGCGACATCAGGCGATGCGAGATGAGGGAGACATTACGCACCGTCCGTCCAAAAGGTCAGATCCTTGGATAAGGCGGCGCATTGTGAAATGTTACCCCATTGAATATGCTGGGGATTGCACTGGTAGCCTAGGTGCACGATTTGAAAAAAATCTGAAGATGTATATAGAAAGGAACATGCCGGCATGAAAGGTGCCGTCGGGAAGTTGGAACAGGCCTGAAGACAGACAGAATACGTTATACAAAGCCTTAAATACAAGAGCATGAAATGGACCTTGCGGGTCATTCTGCCAGCCTTCTGGCGCAATGAACCTCGAGACTGGTCGCCAAACAGAGAAGAGGGTATTGTTGCCACACAGCGTAAGGTTGCCGGGTGGCTGGGTTTGGTCGAGACTGCACGCCGTATTATTAACGCTGTTCGTGTGCTTAGCGGCAGTGAGGATCGGGGGATCGCCGTAGAGCCCCGCGAGCACGGAGGGTAGAGAGATAGCTACGAGAAGGATCGTCGTTGCTGAAGCCATGGAGGAAAACGTTCTCCAGAGCGTCGGGCGGGACACAGGGCCAAAGCTACATGCTTTATGCAACCGGCTTGCTGAGTTTTCCCTTGAATCTACCCCGTCATGGGGCTGCACCCCGCGCGGAACACTAGGAACCCGCATACTGCGGGGAACGAGCGCGGGACGTTACCGAACTTGGTTCCGTCTCCCCGATCCCGCTTGACGCAGTGCTAAGTCCGAGCCTAGCTTGTCTCCGCAACCTTGTCTGCGACTGTCAGCAATTGTCGCCTAAAACGGGGTGTATCGACTAATTGGAAGGATAGATCAGGCACGAGGAAGGTCATTTAGGTCCGGAGCCTCTTCGAATCTACTTGGTGCGAGCGCATAACACAAAGCCAATTGCTGTAATGGACGTCGCGGCGGGCGACTTGCGCGATCGTTGGCAGGGCCCAGGGGTCGCATCACGTAGCATCACCTGATTCGCAGCGATACCCGACTTCCGTGTTAGATTGACCGGGGTCAACTCATAAACCCGTGCTTCAATATTCACCAATTGTCGACTTGGCGCGTTGACGGACCAAATTACGATGACCCAGGCATCGGACCAGAGACTTCGAGTGTACTAGGACTTGGAGAGAGAAGCACCTTTTCCACTCGCAGGCGATAGTAGTCGAGGAAGTAAGAATGGGCCGCCACCGAGAAGACGGTAGATGGCGACCAAGACCTACCGCGGGGGCGACTGCTAGCGTGCACGGTGATCGAAAGGCTGCAAGAGCCTTGCGCAAGTCGCGTGACATACTGGGCAAAGGACACTCTGACCCATCGACCGCACCTATTAGCAATGTAGTTATATTGATTGAAAAAAAAAGACCCATCGACCGTGAACCCTGTCGTCAATGATCAGATGCAGATTACAAGTGTCTGATCTCGCTCTAATCTATGGCCATAAGCAGAATGCCGCCAGTACAGATCCAGCTAGATTGCCATCAAGCAACAAAATTATCTGCCCAATGCCTCAAAAGGCCTCTCCCGAGCTCATGGAACGGAAAGCCCGCTACATCGCGCGCGACAATCGTTGCATGTGAATTGTGCACGTCTGCTATCCAGGCGCGCTCCTTCTGAAGCTGTGGAATCGCGTTGAGCGACGCAATGATACGAATCTGCATTGCAGAGAGGCGAGGGGCGGATTTAGACGGCTTTACGGGATCGGCAGACTGCTTGTGTGGTTGTAGCTCAGTGGATTCGTTTGACGAGAGAGGTGGTGAAGCGGCGAGGGGGCTGGCTAGCGTTGAGCTTGAGGAGTCATGAGGGAGGAACGCTGGCTGGGCGGGTTCACCCCCTGCATTTTCGACTGTGTCAAGGACGAAGCCTTCAATCTCACGTTCCAGCTCTGCTACGATCGATAGGAGCCGCGGGGTGTCATCCTTTTCGAGAAGCTGGATTCGCTCACGCGATCTCCGCGAGGCAAGGGTGAGGCGCGTTACACCCAAGGCGATGAGCGTGGGAAAGAAGACGGGGAGGATGGCGATGATGAGCTGGAAGGGCTATGAGTCTATTACCTGTCGCGGAAGGATAAAGACAGACGAGGTTGTAAGAGAGGCTCTTCTGAAGATAATTCCTACGGAGCCAGAGAGGTAGCGGCTGGTCGCGAATGGACCTGAACCATGCTGGGGAAAGTGGTAAGGGCTGTGGTTCTGGAGGTGGAGGTTCTGACGGCACGGTCCAAGACTTAATGACTGGTTCATAGCCTTCCAACAGTTCTCTGTGGGGCACGTCAGATCATTGGAGAAATATGACATGGAGGATGTACACTTGGAGACCGGTGGCCTTGTAATCTACGAATGGGTCATCGTATTCGATAACGGAGGTGATGTAGGGAACTGTGCGATCGTTTATCCTGTTGACGTGAGCATTTCGGGAAATTGGAAGAGAACCAGGATACGAACGCGTTGGCGTATATCCGGATATGTTCGAAGAGCACTAGGCCCTGGTAGAACACGCGTTCTACGCCCGTCTACAGTCAGGCCATCGCGTCGATATGAAAAATAAGAATTACGACAAACCAGGATCGGCCATGACTTCAATAAGAGGGCGCCCACGCTGTGACCACTTGTCCACGCCGAAGAATTGCTCGCCCGTGCGGCTGAGGAGAGTCGGGCCAAAGCGGCTGGCAAGACGGGAAAACAGTGTAGGGTATTGAAGAAGGCCAATGTGTGGTGTGGCAATGGTGTTGAAATTGACAGGCTTAATAGTTTCAAACATGCGTTTCTGGTGCATGATCCTATGCCATTAGCATTAGAGAGATAAGAGTGGTGAGGTGCTCGACGGCGACGCACCCGACGAGATAGCGCGCCACGAGCCCCCCTAAACTGTATCCCAACACGGAGAACCGCGTAACCTGGCCACCTTCTTCTTTGACTTTATCTATCTCTTCGAAAACCTCTTTCGCGACGCGCTCCCCTCCCCAGTCAATGCCGTCATAGGTGCTCTCGTCGCGGTTCGTCTCGGCGACGAGGACACGGAATTGCACGCCCTCCGAATCCTTCTTTGCGGACTGCACTCGCTGCTCATTGAAGATGCTGTGTGCCTCAGCGAGGTTGCCTGGGTGGCCCCACATGCCGTGGATAAGGACAACGAGGTGGATGCCTTCCGTCATGATATTTCGCGCGCAAGGGAGAGTGGTAGCGTGTGGAATCGGCAAGTCGATCCAGGGGTTTATAGGCTGGGAGACCTTCGAAAGGGATGTATGTGAGGGAATGGGGGTTCGCGGTGACGGATTCGGCCAGCATGGGCATATGTATACGCAGGTCGTGGAATTCCCCGCGTTCGGCGGACGGCCCCTGCTCGACAGTTCCGAGTCGTCCCACCGGCCTCTTGCCGTCGGCCGCGCCGATTCGTCATCCTCAATCATTAGAGCTCGGCGCAGCCCCCTCGCAGGCACAGTCGGATCACGACTATCGCCAACATATCCACTTAAGACCTCCTCAGTCCGGCGGTCTGCTACTGTACTCTGTATACCTGGTTAACGCGTTCAGGATCCCGCCACAGGACTAGTTCACGTCTGCGAGCCGTCAGCAGGATGTCCCTTTCGTCTTTCCCAATGCATCTTCGCCGCCATACGCCTGTGTCACAGACTCCTAGGACCTCCTATCCGACTTAGTGTCTTCGTCCTCGCCGCAGCACGACGGGCCCGGCCGACGAGACGCTCAAAGTAGTATGATATCGCGACGAAGGCTGAGCTCGCTGAAGATGTTCCTCTGATGACAAGTCTCAGGGGCACATGCCACATACCCTGCCTCACTATGAAATGGAAAGCAAGTATTGTGTGTATTGCGCTCAACAGATCTAACCTAGGAAAAGGACGAGAGCGAACAAGGAAAATACGACAGGTATAGCATTGGCAGTAGCAACTAGGAATGAAACGCGATACACCATCTCTCAAGACTTACACATAACGTTCTCCTCAGAGCGCGCGGGCGATAGTAGCGTAACAGCCTTGATCGTCACAACGGCGAATGCTGAACGACTCCTGCGCGCGCTGGATCCGCTCGACGTGCTTGAAATATGCCACTCAGGAGGGTGAGTCGCCAGCACCTGTCCCAACCGCACCGAACTTGCGGAGACTGTCTGCAGAGGTGCGATGATATGCAAGCGTGCCAACAATTTGACCTCCAAGGGCGTCTGTATCGGGATTCCGAGATGCAAGCCCGACTTGCCCTTGGGAAAATCGTCCTTCTCGTTTAAATTTGAAACGACCTCTGGGTTTTGCCCATACACGACGACGCCGGACGTAGTCGAGCATAAGGGCGGATGCAGAATCCCGATGACGGGGACGGTGGTGGTGGATGGTACGATGCTCGCCATGGAGGAGGGCGGTGGGTCTGGCCAGGGGCCCTCGGGTGTAGCGGCGAAGGCGATGGCAGCAGATGAGATGCCTGTGAGCTTGCTAGGGTAAATGATAGCATCTTCGAAGCTAAAGGACATTTCTAACGTTGATTAGGGTAAGAGATCGCTACAAGGGCGAATTATGTGGAGGCGTACCAGAGGGACTGGTACTCATCGAGGTGCGCGCGGTTACGAAGGACACAGACACACTGGACACGAGAGAAACTTCGATGATCGACCGTGGAGGTTGTGTGTTGACATCCGGAAGCGCGCGTCGTGAAGGGCGTGGTATACCGAAGGAGCTGAAGGAGATGCGCTTGCGGCGACGGATAATTCTGTGGTTATGACCGACGTGACCGATATGAGCTACAAGGTCGGAGGCAGCGGATTCCAGAGGAAACAAGACCGACAAATCTCCTTGTACGAGAGTCGAGGTGGAAGCTGAAATTGGTGCCGCAGACGGGTCCGAGGCAAAAATCATAGGGGACAGGGGCTCCTGTGTGCTGGAAGACCAGCCACCATCAGAACGCTCAGTGGCCGTGGTGTAAATGCTAGAAGCAGCTATTGCAGCGTTAGGAGGGTTGACCACTGTTGAAACCGTAACGACATGCCACTAATAGTCTGCACGGCGGAAGAGGCAACCTCATCAAAATTGAGATTGTCGAAGTGGCAAGTGGCAGCGCAAGTAACTGGGCGGTTGTATGGGTCTTTGATGCGGCTGGGTTTAAGCTTACTGACGGCCTTGGCAAACGACCTGACAATGCTAGTGACGCCGCGACTAGCTTTTGGTGATACGGACCGTGACGGATCGTTTGCGAGAGGCCTGCGAGAAGGCGACGCGAGGTGGGGTCGGAGGGAGGGCCGAGGAAACGCGAGAGTGAGGATAGCAGAAGCCTTCATAGTCGTCTGATGATAGTAGACAACAGTAGAGGATATGGAAGGAAGCAAGGATTGCTAGCGAAGTAATTTTGAATGTCCCGCCTTACAGGCGGAGGAGAGCCTGCTGGTCCGAGACCTGGACAAGATAGACCAGAAACACAAGTGAGCATCTAACTCGAGGGGACGGCCGCAAGCTTGGCTGGAATAGACACCTGTAGTATCCAGAATACATCTACATATCATGGGCGAGGTGATAATTCTGGGGTCTTACCACGTTGCAATATGACGGCTGGCTATCGCATACGCAGCAGATGCCGAAGACCGCATAAAGCTCGTAGCAGACGCGAACCCAGACCCTTCTACACCGCTGGGAACACTAAAGTAACGCACTCAAAAACTGATTCGGAGGCACAGCCGCAAGCACTCAGCAGTTTTGGCCCTTCGGATGAGATGATTAGTGCTTTTCACTGTCCTGCCAGTGGGCGATCGCATGTCGGTGGTGAACGCAGGAGCCCAACCGCGATGCCAATAAATCACGTGACCACACCGACGCGACCACTGCGCGACCACGACACATCTTTTTTTTTTTTTTAAATCAAGCCCCGAAGGGGCGATTCGATAGTGTATGCTATTTACCCATTTTACATGCAGGGACGAGAGCCCGAGCCACACAGTCGCAAAACGAGTCAGAAAGCGACATGCAACAGACCACGACACATCCCGAGACTCATATTTGCTTATCTGACTGTCACCTCTCTGCCTTCTCAACCGACTCGCAAAGCGAGAGGTATAGTACTTCTGCCGCGTCCTTTACCCATATTTACTAAATGCAGCGTACCGCTAATGGTCTGTCCCTCAAAAAGTACCTTCGGAGATGGCGGATGGACCTGTTCATGCTAGACTTATCGCTTTTGGGGGACCCTTTAAGACGGTCCTGTCTTACCGTACCCTAAAGACCGATGCCGCAAGTTCTCTGCCGCCGTCCAGCTCACACTCGATTGCTATATCTCCGGAGTTCGACTACGCCCGTGCCACATTCATCGCCACTCGGAAGAAATCATCATGGGGATATTCACCTACCTTCCTCACGCTTGCGCGCAAGTTCGTCTTCACTGTAACGTTTCCATAATCTCAGAGCCAGATGACCGCGATCACGCCTCGTCGGCCTTGGATGGTAGTGATATCGGGGAACGCTGCATCACAAACCACTGCATGCTTGATAGATGTATCGGGTTTTGCAGGAAGTACGTGCCCTGGAAGTGCTTTGTTGTTCTACCTGACTGCAAGGCTTGGCAAAAAATTGCTTTCTCAGCCCCATCATTCTGGTACTTTATTCTCTTATACGACGACTTCTGGGCAGCTCTTACATTATACCATTCCAGGCATCGTCCTATCTATGTTGCGTGTACTCACAAGTGTAGAGAACGTAAGCCGAAGGAGAGGGCCATCCTGGCCGCTCTTGCTGAACCTCACCGTGCGTGCGAGCTCTGGTTGCAAACGAACGACAGCCTCTGCAGTACGTCCATAATCACTGGCGCTCTTGCGAGCCAATTGGCCCCATACCTGGAGGCGATCAGATTGGAACAAAAAGGCCGTCATGTTCACCTGCGCGGCAATCTCTTTCTTGAATCAGTCTCGCCACGTCTCCGGTTCGTTGACCTCCAAGGACTATGCATTGCGATCTCCTCTACTCTGTACTCTCCAACGCTAACAACACTCAGCCACCATTCTTGCGACTACTTGTGGGAGACTGTCGGACGACGTGTTGTCCACACTATCTTGCTTGTCCGTCCTCGAGGACCTCCACATTTCTTACGGCCACCCATTTCCATTGGTATCTAATGAGCCTTCATTTGAACATTGCAAAAACACGCTTTACATGCCTTGCCTACGGAAGCTTCTCCTAGTGGGAAATTTTTGCCTCGTCACCAATTTCATGCACGTCCTTATGCTCCATGTCTCGACAACCTTGCTTATCAACTATCAACACGACCGCCACCTGGGCCCAGAACAGATTTTTTTACTCGCCACTTCTTCCGCGACGAGGCCAGTGAACTGTCTTCCAAACGAGCCAAGATCTTCATTGGCTACATCGATCCCACGTTTGAGATCGTGGCGAGGAGTTGCTCTCTGTGCCCTTTCTAGGACTTGAATACAGGTGGAATAACGATGACCACCTTCCAAGCCCGAGTTATTTATTCGCGCGGCGATGACAGCCAATACTTAATCCGGACAGCGGGAAGTTCCCAGGACGATGCAATAGCAGATGCATTGCATTTCCCTCGAACAAGCCACGAGTGCCTCTCGGTCCTGGCAGACCCTCGAACGAAAGTTTACTCAAGCTGTGAGATGGAAAAAGAGGCGTCGTGATATACGGGCGAGCTCTTACACGCTGCCGGACCAGGCCTCGAGTCCTTATGCCACTCGCAACCGAGGTGCGACGGCGACTTCACTGTCACAGCGTATAGTCTTGCGGAAAATAGTTATAGGGATATAGCGGGAAACTTCGGCTAGGAACTTGCGATGGTATTACGAAGACTGACGTTGTCAACGGAGATCGTAGATAGGGAGGTAAGCGATGGTATGTGGGGCGGGAGACGAATGCCGCCTTTCGCTAGAGGATGCTTGCATAACAATCCAGTTAGTATTCTTGGAGTGTCTTCCCAAACGGCCCGAAGCCGTTAGGAAGTATGATTGATCTTTTGAGCGCGACGAAAGGTACAGTAGAACCCAGTCCTAGACGTCGAAACATTGTTCCTCACGGTCCCTATATCCTCTTCTGTGACCTGTCGATCGAGCGACGTGAAGAATACGCTATCGTCAGTGGGATGGATTTCGCTGAATGCCCGCTGATTCATGTGTAAACATGGCACATCGGAGAAGTTCGTGCATTCACGGGTCAGGATGCATTAAGCTTAGCAAATACGCGTTTCGAAACATAGAGGCCGAATCGAAGACGTCGAAGGGGATTGCGACCGAGGATCAGGAGACACAAGAATGAGTTGGATTTTGAGTGGGAGCGAGGACGAACGCAGGTGCAATGGAAACGATGGCAGCAAAACTGGGAGTCTTTTGATGGCGAAAGAAATACAATCAACAAAAAAAACTGAGGCGGAGGGCGCGAAGGATGGAGAAGAAAAGGCACGGCCGGATCGGGAAATGGGAATACGTAAACGAATGAGGTGCCTGGGGAACACGGGGCGGGGCCGAGAGGACGACAGTGTGGACTGTCCATTTCGTTTCGTTGGCGAGGACCGCGACGACCGGGCTGTCGACGTCGACCTTGGCTTCTCTCCCTTCCGTCCGTCTTCCCCGCGCGTCCAACGACCGCTCATTTCGCTCCTTTCGTCCACCAGTCTTCCACCGTACTATATTATCATTAATTCAGTTACGTGATACACGACCTCCTATATCCACCCACTTCCACCCCTCTCGCCCAGCGACATGGCCCAAGCCGTCTTCAACGACCACCCCCTCGACTCCTACCTCCAGCGTGCGCCCCGCATTTTCTTGACCTCGTACTCCCGTACAGAAACATAATCGCAGAAACTGGTGAACTTTCTGAGCCTATGCCCGGTGCGTTGCCGGACCTCCTCGGCACCGAAGACGACGGTCCTGTGGACGACGATGAAGACGTCCCCATAAGCCTCGACGACATCCTCGGACAGCTCCCTGCGCCATTGTTGCAGCTACTTCATGTGAGTCCGCTCTCTCAATCTCCCGCATATAGCCTTTCCAGCGCCTGTAACGCGGTTGGGCCAGGTGGTGTGGACAGAACCGTCTGCATATCGCGCGGAAGTGATGAGATGGATGCGGAACGTAGCTGGTGAACGGTGTCATTCGAGTGCAAGAGAGGCACCGTGTTGCGGCGATAACCCGCCTCGCATTTAGCGGAGCAACTCGACGTCTCAGTGTTAGCGAGGTGCATCCCCTGACGGCTTTCTGGTATCGCCATCCTGCTATTGCCTTGTCTACGCGTCGCCGCGCTTGGCAGGATTCTACTCACTAGTTGGGTTGACACGCGATGTAGCTGGCGACAAGTTACGTAGTTCCATGCGACGAGCGGGAAGCCACTGCGCACGGGCGCCTGTCCATCGAGCCTTACGCGCTCCAAAGATGGAATAGGCATGGTACACAGCTGGGGCCTCATCGGCCCCATCTGCCTCACCCCCGTGGTGCCGCACCTTCATGGCCATATGCAGCCTCTCTCTTAAGGGCCCCAGTCCCCATTGTTCTCGCTTGCATATCTTTGATTTATCTTATTGACTAAATGCCACTGCAGGCAATCCTGTCTTCCTTCTCCCCGGAGGTCGCGCAAGAGCGGGAGTTCTCAGAACGCTTCAAGTATGACATTATCTCGTCGTCATCTCTACTCTCCGCGTCAATTAGCCCTCCGACGTCTGCCGCTCCTTCCCGGTCCTTCAATCTTGACCAGGAAGCTGTCAATGCCGCTTCGCTCGCCGTCGAGCACCCTCCTGTGGGACGGAGGATGTCCCGACCATTTACATCCACGCTGTCTCCACCTACCGTGCTCCTTTCTGTCTGTTTCCTGCTCTCATTCCTGTTTGGACATCTCTCTCTCGCTGTCTTGTTTGCATCTGCCATATATTACTACCAGAATCATGCCCATAGTTCCGGACGCATTGTAGATCGTATGCGGCCCGTGAGTATATTCACTCTTGTTCGTTGATCGCTTCCTCACCCCTAATGCTAGACGCTCGGTGCCCTCAACGAACTCATAACCGCAGGCAACTTGTGGGAGTCCACCATTCACGAAGCTTACGCCCACATCGAGAACGAGGAGAACTCGTGCGTCCTCATACATCAGATCTAGTTCTGTGCACTCACAGCTCCTCTGTAGATTATACCATGCCAGTCCTACAACTCTATCCGCTCCCTCGTCTGCCCTCCGTGTTGCACTACTTTCCGCACTCCAGACTACACAATCTCAATGCGACAACGTGCGCCAGCTGTTATCGGCGCTTACGGCGCCAGCAGCGCTCGCTCAGTTGTCGGAAATGTACGCGCCACCATCACCTGCTCGCCCGGCTATAGCTCTCGCGATGGAGACTACACGCCCACGGACTCTTCCCGCTCGCCAGCGCACGCCCTCCGTCCCGGCACATGACAAGCGTTCAACGTGGAGTGGTGGCGGCGGCCTTTCATACTCTGCTCTTGCATCTGCTGGGAGCCCGTCCCGGCGAGTCCTCCGTCATCACGAAAAAAGACGATCCGATCTATCGGCTCTCTTAGAGGGGTCCAAGTCTACAAGCGCTAGCGCGCCAGCGACGCCCGACTTGCCTGAAGTGCAGGAAGAGGATACAGCCGTTGAGAGGCTCGGTCAAACGATCACCGTTCCGTCGGACGATGATCCGTCCTTTGGATCCACTGCGCTACACCTTCGGCGTGATCGCTTAAGGAGTGGGATGAATGCGCTTGGGTTTCCTGTGTCGGCCCCAGGATCGCCTCCGCGTTCGCCTCCTTCTACCTCCAGCTTACGCCACAGTCGTTCACTCGGCCACTCTCCCCGCTCCGCAAGCTCCGTCTCGTCATCTCGTTTCACCTCTATGCATACGACGCGACATCCGCTGTCGCTCTCGGCGTTGAACCATTCTCTGACGGGCGCACTCGCGGCAAAACGGTACGCCGCTGCACACCTGCTCGCGCTACGCTTCGAGGAGGAAGAAGACGACCAATACTGGGAAGACGTACGCGAGGTCATGGAGCTCCTGACGAGCGCGCTCGCCGACGCGGCCGCACGTTTGTCTGTATCACTCGAGGAGGCAGAACAACACCACCTGATCGAGCAGAACCCTACACCAATCTCTTCCCGTCGCTCCTCGGCACAGATCCCCCAGAAGCACGCGCAGTCTTTCGCGCCGATGCCGACCCAGTTCTCCCGTTTCGCAGCCCACGTCGAGGCCATGACTAGCGCGCTCGCCGACGCACGAGAGAACCTTGAAGCATGCGTGTCCGCCCTGCGTGCCGAGACTCCGACCACCGACACATCGCTGTATGCGGTCGCGGAGAACCCGGCCGTGCAAGCGTATGAGCGCCTGCGGCGTGAGCTGGGCCTTGCCCTGCGCGAGTGCGAGCGTGGGCGCGAGCGGCTCCTCGACCTCGTTGCGCCGCCCGCGCCGACGCCTAACTCGGAGAGTGACGATGAGGCAGATATACCTGCACTCTTGCATGACGTGAGCGACGAGTCGGACAAGGGTCACGGCATCGCGCCTGTGTCCCCCGAGGCGGCTTCGCCGGTGCTAGCCGATGCCGTACTCGTACATGCGCCCCCACCCACCACCGACGCTATGACAGAGGGCCTTGAGGCGCTGCTTGCCGACCGCCTGCCCCCGCAGGGCATCGAGCAGGTGTTTGAGGCAGAGCCCGAGGCGATGACGAGCTTCGTTCGGGAGCGGGCAAAACTGCCGCGTGAGGAGCGCATACGGCAGGCACGGGCGAAGCGCGAGGCGGCCGGGCTCGGGCTCACGCTTGGCAGTGTGACAGAGGCGCCGCGGAAGGGGCTGGGCCTCGGGGGCCCAGAGCGGTGGGGCCCGAGTGGGGAGGTCGTGGACGAGCTCAAGGACGTGATATGGAAGGTTGGTGAGCGCAGAAGACGGATGGCAGAAGCGGCAGCGCAGCGGCCGGAGGCCGCAAGCGAAGCATGAAGGGGGTGTCCTGTTCTTAATTTGCGTGCCGGGTCCGTTAGGCGTGTGGATCTGTCGCTTTGTTTATTAGATAACATTGCATGTCTCCGTGGATAGATTATCACATTCTGCCGAGCACGAGTTGAAGGGTTGGAACATTTTAACAGAGCGAGCGTCGGCATCGCATGACCTATATAACGTGCCAGTAGCTACATCGAGCAAGTGTAGGTACTGCGAACAATTGTTCCTTGCTGAGTCCTGGTAGGGCTGAAAACGCGCAGGGAAAGATGTATTTTATCTGAAGACTGGCTTCCAAAGGGACCACAGAAGCTTGCGTGCACGGCGTGGATGAGCGAAGTCGAAGAGCACGGTCGGTGCTGACGGCCCCGCATCGATCCTTTGAGCTGATTTCCCGAATGCTCCCAGTGGTCAAGAATTCATCACGCAGAGGCACTCGACACCGGAGAGAGGGGTGACAAAAGTGATGTGATGACAACTCGACCTCGTACTCAGCAGTCGTAACAGCAAACGTGGCTGGCTGCTTTCATGACACATTGACAGATACTCCACGCGTTTACATCACCTTACACTGCCTAGTAATGTCGTCTATTGCGTAAAACATCTATCCGAGCACTGCTGCAGATAAAGATATCGGGAGGGTGTGAAGTGCTGCGCTACGTGCGCAAGCTCTTGAAGAAATAGCGGAATGCGCCACGACTGATGTGGACGATCTCGCTCCGCGACTCCCACACTGGCAAAACTATTGAGAAGGTTCCCGCCGCAAACGCCCAGAGGCTGTAAAACTTGTAAGCTGTGCGCTTCGCCTCAGAAGTATGGGAGGCTTACAAAGTGCATACAACCCAGAAGTGGTAGAAGCCGTTGCTGAATACATAGTGCGAGAAGAACATGGGAAAAGGAACTGTAAAGAACGAGATGTCGGTTTGACCAGAAGCCTGCGATTTGGATATTGTTAGGTGCTTACCAATGATAACGACAATTGTAGTGAGGACAGTGGAGTATATCAAAGAGCGCTTGAAGGCGGTCTCCATCTGCTGGCGCATCGCTGGATCCTTGTCCGAGTACACTTGTTTCACTTCAATGACTTGGGTGTCAACACCGTCAACACTCTTCTTTTCGTCGGGGGACGAGGCTCTTTCAGGGTCCTCCCTGACCTGGGAGAATATGTCCTCGTCATCCTTGGCGATTTCAATGTTACGCGTTCCACGGAAATCGTAATTATCGGGGCCTACGAAGACATGTCAACCGCCACTTACTGCAGGGTTAATGGAGGCAAGACGTACTGATGAGTGTAACTCCGACGGTGATCAATCCCGAAAACAGAAGGCCAGTGAGACCCGAGCACACTGCTGAGTACGGCTCAGCAAGGTTGAGGATGGTGATGCTGCCATAGATCTTCCAGCAGCCGACCATCCAAGCGAGCATGCCGAGGACCGCCCCTCCGATTGAACCGCAGAGCACGGCAACCTCGGTGAGCTTGCTCCAGCACACAGTCAGCCCGATGGGGATGACTGCTGGGCTGAGAACGACACCCTGAACATAGAAAAGCTACAGACAATTAAACTAGGATACAGTCAGCTACCAGAAAGCGTTCACGTACCCAGCCCAGGTCAATGCCAGCCCTGTTAAGGATAACAGCCCAGCAACCCATCCAGATCGCCCATACCCCAATTACAATGTGGGAAACATTTACCAGCTCTCTTCCGAGAGCTTTCGGGCGGAAGTATGTCTTGTAGATGCTACGTAGATTGTCAATCCCTTGCTCACGAGCAACAGCCATCCAAAACTCACTCATACGTGCTGTGAAATGAACGAATAGCTGTTAGCAGAGGTGAGGTGAACAGAGGATGTGAATATACAAAATACTGGAGACCGCGATCAGCTCCGCGCTCGCGGCGGAAGTGACAGCCATGAAGACTACGAGGAGAACCGCGACCGCGCCTCCAGTACCCATCATCGTCGCCGCAGCGGCAGGTGCAGCGAGCCCAGCACTTGTCTGACTAGCAGAGAGCACGTTCGGGTACGTCGGAAAGTTGGGCTGAATATTTTTGGTCATGTATGGGAAAGTTGGAGTGTGTGGTAGAATTTACATTCGTCAGAAGAGCACGGGCGGCGAGTCCCATGCAAGACGCGAACGCCCAAGGTACAGAGAACCAGGACAATCCCCCAAGCATCTAGAAAACATAATGAATGAACACTGGCATCGGAAATACCGTCAATAGACACACGTAGGCCTTCGTGGTGGTCTCGGGGGCACTGGCAATAGCCTAAATAGATCATCAGAAAACGTCTGGGTCGTGCGGAGAGGGGTTACACACTCGCTGCCAGTAACCTGCGTCCATCAGGTCATGTGAGTGAAGTCGTAAAAATAGCTCGCGGGACGACTCTCACCTTGGTCGCAAAATACGCCGGAGAAACCGCTGAGGATGGTGGCAGCACCAAAGACCAGGCCCTGGTTGGATTTCATGGTTAGGTAGCTGCCGTTTTGGTTTCCCTCAACGGGCGTGACGATTGCGGCCTGCTGGAGTAGATCATACATCTTGCTTACGCTGCCAAGAGCGCCGGACGTTGCACTGACATACTACAGTCAACCAAGCCAAAGAAAAAAAAGGCAGACGACGTACTAGGTCTTGAACAGGAAGAGATATATAATTATGAAAAGAATGATCGTATGGCTCCAGTCGCAGATAAACGTTGCCCGAAGGCCGCCAAAAACAACATAGACGGCTATGCCGATGGGTAACAGTATGCAAGCCGCGTCGGTGTTCATGCCGGTAAGGGCATTGACGGTCGCTGCTCCTCCGACTGTGTGAAGGTATATGAACTTCAGGATCACGCAAGTGCAACTGGAAACATACGCAAAAGCGATCCGCTGACAATGAGGACGCAAAGCAAGGCATAGAAGGTGAAGAGCACGTGAGGTCCGGTGCCGAAACGTGCCTTCACAATCTAAGCTAAGTTGTAAGGACGTTTTACGGTAAGAGCTGCATTCATGCTCGCCTCTAGAAATGTGTGCGCCCCGTTGGCGTTCATTTTGACCTTCGCAGCCACCTGACGAAGAGATGTCATAGATCCTCGGACCAAAGCAGTAACGTAAGGGGGCCTACCATACCGAACATTGCTAATTGGATAGTCCCACCTACAAGTCATCAGTTCACAGAAACACTATCAAGAATTATAGAGTGCACCGACGCCATACCACCACGGCCCGCTAACACCTGTGGGTAAAATAAGCTAAGATGGGCCGGATAGGCGCGAAGCGTGAAGCATTGTACCAAAAGTGTACGCAGCCGTGCTCGACTGCAGGAGAGTGGCGCTCCAGGTCCACGCGCTTACACTATGGCATGGCGCTAGATGAATGAGTCCCGTCTTCAGAGCGAGTGCGAGACATACATTCCACAACATACGAGGCCGGGCTGTCAACGATACCTCAGATGCTTGACGCGGAAAAACGAGAGGGTGTGAGTATGGCATACCTTGACATTCCTCGAGGCCGTCTAGGGTGGGTGTCAGCAGAGCAGGCGGTGTACTTCAGGAATAACATTACGCTGAACTCTTCCGCACGAGAGGGAGATATCCCAGAGAAGCGCGATTGGAGGAAGGTTAAGACCAGCATGATGCCCGCAAAGAAGAACCCGACGCCTACATCTTCGCTCAGTCGCTTTCCACCCACAAAACAATCAAGGCTATGCACCGACGACGACACCATACCCAACACTTTGGCCTAGCGACGCCATGAATATTCACCACGTACGGCATGGGAAAAGGGGTGGTACACGCACCAAGCAGAGGTTTGAAGTCAGAACTGGATGACATAGCTGGTAGAGGGTCAATGAATGAGACGTGAGACCGCCGAGCTATTCGAAGAGAGGGGCTTTCATTCTTATAGAGCG
Source organism: Vararia minispora EC-137 (assembly GCA_022160365.1). Lineage (NCBI taxonomy): Eukaryota > Fungi > Basidiomycota > Agaricomycetes > Russulales > Lachnocladiaceae > Vararia > Vararia minispora. Next base: position 33,995 of record MU273712.1, read on the forward strand.
GAGGAAATTACTGTCTACAGCAGGACAGTCCTGGGTAGATAACGATAAGTCGTCTCCCAAGCAGCTATAAAAGTGGGCGATAAGTGACTACCTAGATGAGCGGTCGAGCGATAGCGATAGAGGCTAGAACGGTACGTGATGCCCTTGGGTGGTGCCCGCGGAAAAACGACTGGCGCCAAGCGGTGACTGCGACAACTTTGTTCCTCGGTGCAGACGCTCAGACCCTCTACGTCATGATCGTCTTCGTCTGAGTGCACCCGCGCGTCCACTAGTTGTAGCTGTGCAGATCTTGAGAGCTCCTACCAGTAGTAGCGTCCCATAACTTGTCGATTAGGCGGCATTCGCATCCTAGCCAAGCTAGACGACAAATTGTTTGGTGCTGCCTTCCCGTCATTTCCGTCATTATATGGGCTGCAGTTTATATCCACTGGGAGCTGAGATACGACTCGGATAGCCGGTAGTGCTCTAAGCAAAGCTCCGAGACACTAGCATGTGCATAGTAATGGAGAGATAAAAAATGCCGAGCCGTGAAGGCTGTCGTCCAGGACCTGAACATCCTATACGGCAATATCTAGGCTGAAGGCAGCTCCGGGGCTCGGGGGAAGGTGAAAACTGCACACTTGCGCCGGCCAGTTGACGCTGCGTCCAATGGGCCATTGCGTCGACTTGTATCACCGGGGGTTAAGGGAAAACAGGCACACGGACGTGTCAAATGTGTGCTATGTAGCCACGGTGCTCAACCACAGTAGCTCTCCATGTCTATGCGCTGACACTTGATTCTGTTTGGCATCCTTGGTGACGGCCTGAAGGCGACTTCTCAATTCTGAGCCAGGCTCCGTGGATAGCCGCGCTCAAAGTCGGAGGTAAGAGAAGGGTGTGTTGGGTGCGCCCACATATATATTAATGCTGGCCATCGCGCGGGTGTGAGTTTCAAAGTCCGACAGCGGACTCAAATTAACAGCGCGGCCAGCAGCTGAGGCGTGCTTAGCCGCCAACACTCCAACTTATAGTAAAAGTCAGACCGTTGTCAAAGGCAAGGTCAAGCGAGCTGCAGCATCTCTAGCCTCAGAGCAGTCTCACTATCTCAGGCTCAGCGCTCAGAGATCGACCATACTGTTACTACGCTGCAATCCCGTCGCACAGGTGTCTGATTGCTCCATGCACGTTGTCAGAGGTTGTCAGTCACCTCCATCTTCACGCGGACCTTTCCTTCTCTTTGTCCATCACGCGCCTACTGGTCGGCCTTCCCGTTTGTTCGCCGACCCCGTCGAGGTAAACGTACTTACCATCAACATCGTATGAATGCCCTAACGCCGTGCGCATCGGTCCACTCCGATGGCATCATCTCCCAAGCAAACATTCGTTCATGCGTTCACTCCCGACCTGTGTATTTTCCCTACGACTCGCTGAATGAGTCGTTCGCGTTCAGCCAATATTTATCTTGTGATATGTTAATTGTATGTGTTATGCCCACGCACTTCACTGAGCAAGTGCCTTCTTTACCACCTGCCCGCGGTACCATTTTGGGGGATGCTCGTTAGAGCTTAAAGTCCGAGGCACTCGTCGCTTCCACAAATCACGGGAACTCTCAGAGACTAAAAATCGCCAGGGGATGCTTAATCAGTGTTTATTGTGCGATGGATGCCAGGTACAGTACTTTATCTTCAGGCGCGTGCTGACGACCGTTGCACATTGCACGATGTGCGTACGCTGCGCGGGAATTCAACCTGGCGACTTACGCGATTTCAGGCCGCAGAGCAGCGACCTGGCGACGGTATAAAACGGCGTGAGGGTGTCAATGTGTGACTGTATCCAACCACTAGACCTCTCAGTCTGCAACCACCGCCTTCTTCATTCAGTTCAGTTAACAGATAAACATGTCCGGCAATGGAATCAGGACCATCGCACTTGCCGGCGCTGGCACGCTTGGTTCCGTCATCGCCGGAGAGCTTCTCGCCGCGAAGGCATCCGGCGATCTTGACGACGTTATCATCCTCACCGTATTCCTCTTCTTGTTTCTACCACCTGCCCCAATTGACATAACGTTGTCGATAGGGCGGCTCAAGCGACGCCGCGAGCCAGTACGCCTCTCAGGGCGCGCGCGTCGAGCTTGTCGACTACAAGGACGAAGGCTCCCTCACCAAAGCTCTGCAAGGCGCCGACGCCGTCATCTCGACGCTCAATGCCATTGTGATCGGGGCATTCCAGCTGTCGTTAGCAAAGGCGGCGAAGAGCGCGGGAGCAAAGCTATTCGTCCCGTCCGATTTTGGGAACAATAACGATGGGCAGCCAGAGGGACTCCTGGCCGAGAAGGCATCGTATTATGCGCTGATTGAGGGCCTGGGGCTTAGCTGGGCAACGTTCTACACGGGCCTATTTGCAGATTTTGCGCTGGTGCCGTGCGTGCTCCACTTACCTTTGTCGTTACCGTCCGTTCTGAGGGGCGAGGCGAGCAGGATGTTCGGTTTTGACTTCGAGAAGGGTCTCGTGACGGTCGGCGGAGATGGGAGCACCCCAGTCTCTTTTACATCCCGGAAAGACGTCGCGCGCTTCGTCGTGTATGCGCTCACGAAGTTCCCCTTCGAGCAGTTGCGGAATAAGTTTCTGCGCATCCACGCGTCGTGCAAGGTGTGACCTTCCTCTCGTCAGCGTCTCCTTTTTAGTCAACCCGTGCACGCAGAGCTTCAATGAGATAGTGCGTATCTTCGAACAGAAGCACGGCAAGAAGATCGAGACGCACTACATACCGCTCGTTGAGCTCGAGGCGCGCATGAAGAAAGACCCTTTCGACGTCTTCGCGTTGCTGCATCATGAATGGGTCAAGGGTCGCGGGGCGGTAGGCGAGCCGCTTGATAATGAGAAATGGCCCGAGTGGAACCCGGCGCCAGTGGAGGAGTTTCTGTAAGTCAAAGTGTGTTCGATAAAGTTGGAATGTGTGTACACGTGTAGCACCATATTTGCCCCGAGTATATGATTTCTGGCTTCTTGATGCCTTTACGCGCTTTCGAGCACGCAAGCACAGCGATGGTGGCACGAATTTGGCGATTACAGACTGCGGCGTCCTTATGAGATGCATCGCAGAAGGTGTGCCGCTAGATGACCATTAGCATATCGCATGAAACCGCGCACTAGATTATGATAGCACTGAAAAACCATCAGCGGAAGGCCCACAAGTCTCGTCCTATGTCAAGAGACTGGGGGGGACCGCCCATGCAAGGAAAAGCACGTGCGGAGGAAAGCTCGTGTAGAATCTGGGTCATCTCTATATTCTCAATCATTGGGGATCCAACTGTTCCGACACCGGACTGTATCCGTTCCAGAACCCGTCCCAAATCCTCAGCTCCCTCACAGGAAGCGCGGCTGCACCACGTAAAATATCTTGGCCCTGTACGAGGCGAAGCTCTCGGCCGCTCATACGGCGGATACGTCTCGTGGGATCCTGTGCGTCGAGCTCTTCGTCGGTAGGTTGACGATCTTCAGGTGGGAGTGATTCCGAGTATTCGTAAGTGAGTTGAAGGATTGCATGGGTCTTCGTCAGTGCAAGCGAGGCAGCGCGTGAGAGAGACTCTGGTGCAGTGCTGGACGAGGAGGGATTGTAGTGTCCTAGCACAAGCGCGGAAAATAGATCGCCGACACCAGAGAAATATCCTGGGATGATTGGCACACATGCGGCGGATACGGAAGCCGGGTATGAGCCATCGGTTACTCTGCTAGATGCGACGCAGAGAAGGTATGATGCAACGTCTTCTTCGTTATCAGCAGCTTCACTTGGTCGTATATGCCTGGGAAGCAGATCGTAGAGCCATTTTTTGATTGGGATTGAGCTAATAATGACATGGGGGACCTGGTATATCTTGTGCAGTATTGAGATGGCTTTGTGAAGCGAAATATGATCCACGATCTTGACATTGGTCAGCACCCTGGCACGAATTAGATCATCGCAAAGAGGACAGCGGACATACAGCTCACGCACTCAACCTCAAACCAGTTCGGGGTGATGATAGTCGCCCGAGGGAGCATCGAGCGATAGACGGGTATAACATCTGCCGCTACATATAGTCTGCCAGCGTCGCCAATGACGGCTTTGGAAAACTACTCAGACAGAAATAAGTGAAAATAAATGAAAAGACAAACGATCAAGCAGATATACGAGGCCTGGGTTTTCCCCATAAAGGTCCTCGGAGAGTTTCGCCACAGAAGTCAGGCCTTCCGCGCCGGGTACATATCCTGGAGCGATACAAGCTAAGTGACAGTCGAATTTCTGTGACGACACTTACCGGTTAGAAGCCGTGTAGGTCTCAAGAATCCGTTCTTCTTCATGATAGTAAACATATCACTCAAGTCTGCCGCTGTAGCCTTCGTCCCACCCGCTTGTCGGTATCCTGTTGATTATAAGTAAGCGTACGCAGGACAGGTGTACATACGCACCAGCATGGTTGGAAAAGTTTACTGTATTGACAACCTGAGAACCTACCTCAGCCTTGTTCTCAGGGCTAGATCGAGTGACTCACGTCAACATCATATCCGAGCAATTGTAGAGGGAAGACGGCTGCCTTTCCGCCTACGTATCCGTAAGCAACGTGCGATTGAATGCTAAGAACACGCTCGTATTTCGCCGATGACATCCTAGTAAAGTCGCACTGCTCCCCACAACAGTCGTCGTGAGAATCGAGGGAATGTGTCCGCCCGTCGTGGATGGGAGGAAAGATCACAGAACCGGGATCATCTTCCAGAACTCCGAGACATCGTTCCGCGTCAGCACGTGGCATGAGATCACCGCGACGCGCATCGCGTTCGAGGCGAGGGTTTGTTCTCTCCTGATCTCATGTCGGACGGTACCAGGTGAGTACTTCGCCCGGGGTATCAGCCAAGTCTCTCAGCCTGTCTAGTTTGCGACAAGCATGGTATAACGCTCTTGACGATGCCCAAACGGCATTCCGGCGCCATCTGCAGAGCTCTGCGTCCCCCGATTGGAAACGTGTTCCTCTACCAGCAGACTCTGGCACGCGGACCAAAGGAAAAGCCCGCTCAGTTCTTCCAGAGCTCTCGGACGTGATTGTGCATCGCAAAGCGGGGAAGGGGGAGGATGTCGCGTGGCGTGTCGTACTGGAGGTTCCGACGAGCAGTGAGGACGCCGTCTCGCTTGACGCATGGAAATCGGTCCTTGCCATACCGGAACTTCGAAAAGAGTGGGACCCTGCCGTGGAGAATGCGCAGTTGATCGAGATGTTTGACCCTTCAACTCGGGTGGCGAAGACGATGTTCACCCTCGGATGGCCCGCGAGGTGCGCCTGCAGTCTCCCGTTTTGTCTCGGCTCCCGGTGCCACCGCACACGCTCGTGGAACGAATCTCTTGTACGCGAGGCGAGCTTTTGTGACACATCATGCGTCCCCGCCGTTGACATGTATCACGGCTCGTGGTGGCTACGATCTCCATGTCACGCGTCCATACACGTTGTTTGCTCGCGCTGACCAAGGAGGACAGCTCTGCCGAAGAAATGGATGGACTACTGGCTGCACCCTCCCCCTATACTTCGCACATGCCTTTGAGTCTGACTTGGTGCTCATGATTACCTTAGCCCTCGAGACGCAGTCACCATCGCACGTACATTCAACGATGCAAGCACTCTCATTGATGTGTCCACGTCACTACCTCGCTCTCCCGACGAGCCCGCGTACCTCCGACCAACCCCTCCGTATGTCCGGTCGCAGGTGAGACGTGAGTGCCGTTCTCTGGATCATCATGCACATCTCAATCGATGGCTGTAGTTTTTGCATGGTGCATACAGCGTATCTCCCCGGCACCTAACGCCGTGGACGACGAAGTCTCCGTGCGCACTTTTGTGCCGCCCCGTTTGCGTGTTACGTGCTTTTGGCAGCATGACCTACGAGCGCTCTGGAATTTTGGGACAAATTCGAGTATGGCCCAGCAGCTCGCATCGATGATGCTGGGATTATTCAAAACGGTGCTGAAGCGGCGGTCCCGCGTCCCCGTTTTGACAGGCTATGGGAACGGTGTCACCATCGAGCGCTCCCGCTTTGACGTCGATCGCGAGTCTCTGACGTTGGACTATGCTATCATCCCGGAAGACGATGAATTTCATGGACGCTCTCCTAAAGGAAACACTGGCCTCGAGGATCTGCACGCCTTGCGTGAACACAGGAGGCTCACCCGCAGTGTTGAGTTCAGCATCCCCATTACCGAAGGGTGGGACATTCAGATTTCGACTTTGGCTTCTTCTACCCAAGTGGCCCAGCTTCCTTGGACGGCGCGCGCATACAGGCACGGAAATTTCCCTGAGCCATCGACATCGACAACTGAGGATCTGCACGCAAACCGACAAGATGTCACGTTCCTCGTCAGTCACACGAGTCTACCCGATGATCACTCGATCCTCAAAGTGCGCATCGTCATCGAACTGTCAGGACCCTCGAGCGGACTTAGGCTGAACGGTATTCCCCATCCGGTGGACATCGTTGAAGAGCGCACGCCCATGTCGTACTTTATGTCCGAAGAGATGCTCCAAGACGCGACAAGCACCGCAGATATGAGCTTCCGCACACAGTCATCTGCTGCGACGAGCAATACGATTGGGACGACTTCGAGCGGGTCTATAACCCCCGTCCGGCCCACGATACACCGCACGTTGACTGGGCGCTCTGCCGCGATGGACAAGTCTATTCTCAGCCGCGTGCGACGAAGTTACATATACTTCTCGTCCCTCCTACAGGAGCCGGAAGCGAAGTGGAAGCGGAGTGAGTCGTGGGGCGAGAGGGTTGGACGGCGACGATGGCTGACGGCGTTCCCCAGCGACGGAAGCCAAAGGCGTGTCCGTCACGCAGCTAGACTCGATCGACCCCACGCTCGTCGTCTATCGTGCGGAAGCTACGTTTGTCGGCGTGGGGCTTTGGGACCTCTATGCAGCCATCACGTCTCCAGGCGCGCGCTCGTACTGGGATAAGCAGCACGAGGACGCCGTTTTGTTGGAGGACGTAAACGAGCTGACGGAGCTCTGGCATCACAAGCTGAAGCCAGCGTGGCCTGTCAGGTGAAGCGCTTCGCACGACAAGCCTTCGACCGTTTGCTAACGCTCTTCTAGCGCTCGTGACGCCATATTGTTGAGAACGGTGTACAAGTCGCCTACAACGCTACACGTCTTCTCCTTCTCCGCCGACGACCCAAACCTTTTCCCGGGAATCCCGTCGCCCGATCAGCAGACGATCCGTATGCAAGTGGACCTACAAGGCTTCGCGATCGAGTCGCTGTCGCCGACGACAACACAGCTCGTGCTTCTCGAGCAGTCGGACCCGAAGGGTTGGACAAACAAGACGTCCATCCCACAGCAGATGATCACCGCGCTCTCCGGCGTCGGCGACTTTACGATCCGCTGCGGCGGGCCGCCGACTGCGACGCGTCTCGCAGGGGGAAAGGTGAATGACGTGCGGTACGATCACGAGCGAGGCCAGTTCCGGATCGAGTACGAGGTGTCCGCGAGCCGGCGACCCTGCGCGGACGAGGGCGATGCGGGCCCGCCCACGTCCGCGAACCCGCTCGTCGAGCTCGAGCTGCGCTGCGACATCGACACGTGGGCGGCATCCCTCGACATCGTCGTCGACCCGCCGCCGCAGTCGATCTCGTGCTTCCGCCGACACCGACTCTCGTCCGGCGGCGGCGGCGTTTGGCTGACGCTGACGCACGACGCCGTCCTGGCCGGCGACGAGCGGCTGATGGCGCTCGTCCGGCGTGCGCCGGGGCGGGAGCGCGGGGCGGTGATGGTGAATGGCGCGCGTGTGGCCGTCGACGTCGAGGAGCTGCCCGAGGCCGAGCTCAAGTCGCTAGCGAAGCAGAAGCGCGTCAAGCCTGTGCGCATCCCGCTCGACCAGCCGCCCGTGCTCGGTGTCATCCGGAGACGCAAGGCGGAGTGGACGGAGGAAGAAGGGAGCGGATTCGATGCGCCGACCAAGCCGCCGGGCGTCGATAAGGAAAAGAGCGCGTCGCCGGCACCGATCAACACGGGGAGCACGTGGGCGAGCGCACCGCGGTTCCCCAGCCCGCTGAGCCGGTACTTTACGTTTGCAGTCAGCCAGGCGACGACGACGACGCAGCAGGCCGTCGCGGCGCTCTCCCCTCCCGCGTCCGAAGCGGAGGAGGCGTTCGCGTCGCCAAAGCCAGCGATGCAGTACGCGCTCGAGGCGCTGAGCTACGTCCGGGACCTCTACGCGCGTCCGGCGGACGGCTGGACGGCCGTCGGCGGCAACAACAACAACAACAACAACAAGGGCATCGCGGTCCTCCGGCGTCTCGACGCGGCGCTCTCGACGGCCGTCCCGATCCACCGCGGCGAAAAGGTGATCGAGGGCGTGTCGGCGGAAGAGGCGGCGGCGGCGGTGCAGAACTACGAGCTGCGCACGCAGTGGGACGAGCGCTTCTCGCGCGCGGACGTGCTCGAGACGTTCGGCGCGGGAGCGCACACGGCGTTCGTCGTCGGCAAGAGCGCGTTCCCGTTCCGCGACCGGGGCTTCCTCCTCGCGACGCTCTGCGCGCGCACAGCGGAGGCGGACGGCGAGCGCAGCGCGATCTTCGTCGTATCCGCGAGCGTGCATCCGGCGTGCGCGGCGCGCTTCGCGGCGGGACGCTACAACCCGTACGGACTGCCGATCGGAAGGATGCTCGTCGACGCGTGGGTGCTCGAGACGCTGGACCCGTACGGACCCGAGACGCACGCGATCCCGAGCGCACGCTGCACGCGGCTCGTCGCAGCCGACTACGCGGGCGCTCTCCCGGCGGCGGTCAACGCGCTCGCGAACGCGGCGCTCGTGCGCGGCGTGCTAGCGCTCGACGCGTTCGTGCGCGCGCTG
>MU273713.1:0-42620 GCA_022160365.1 Vararia minispora EC-137
CGGTACGTCTTGTCTTGACTCCTGACAGCGTCCTCAACCCGACCGTTCCTCCAGCGCCGCCGCGAGCGCTCCTTCTCGCGTTCTCCTTCGCCTCGTCGCCGGCCGTCCCGCACGCCCTCAAGCTCCCGCTCCCCGACGCCTCGCCGCCGCTTGCCCTCCCCGCGCCAGCGCTCCTCGCCTCGCCGCTACACCCGCTCTCCCAGCCCTGCCCGCAAGCGAAGCCGCACGCCCCCTCGCAAGCGTAGCCGCACCCCTGACCGCCGCCGTCGCCGCCGATCGCCATCCTATTCGTCACGCGGCCGCGATCGCGATAGCCGCAGCCCGCCGACGCGCCGCCGCCGGCTCAGTCGCAGTCGCAGCCGGAGCGTCGCGAGCTCACGAGGTGGCCGTCGCAGTCAGAGTCCTCCGCGCAGGCGCGGTGCACGCGAGCCATCGCCGGACCGTCGTCGCCCGTCGCGCTCACCGCCGCGCCGGCACTCTGTGGCGAGCAGCGGGATGGCGGAGCTGAAGATCAAAGGCCAGGCGGAGGTTGAGAAGAGGCGGACCAGGTGGGAGGACCGCGACAAGGAGGCCGAGCTCGACAGGGAGGTGCGTCGCGCGTCTCTGCGTGCACTGCCAGTGTCGTGCTGACTTTGTAGATCAGCAGCGTGCGGATGGCGGCGGGGAGCTCGAGAAGCGCGAGAATGAGCTAAAGGAGCGCGCGTTGCGCAATAAGGTCGTGAGGACACGCAGGCAAGGCACCGCGTAGTACGCGGCGCGGGTTCCGAGTCCACTTTTCTTCTTTATTTTCTCTCAGAACGCGTCTCACAGACTCTGTACGCAGCGGGTTCCCCCTTCCTCACAGCGCTCGCCTTATGATCCGGTGCGGAGGACGTCGCGAGCCCTTTTTTTAAATCTTGCTTGAGAGGAGGTTTCAATGCTGCAGAATCTTATCCGTCATTCACGTAGACGGTCCATAGAAACCCTGTAAACTCCAGGCAGAAATAGACGTGATGCTGGTAATCGTCAAATAAGCTGAGATACTCTTCAGCGGCACTTCGATGTGGCTACCACGGCCACGTGCATAAATCCAGACAAGTGAAGTTCCTAGCTACGTCGGGAGCACCGCTAGAGAGTGCTAACTAAGCGACTAAAGAACAGCGGCACCAAGACCCAGCACGAAGCCCTCCGTAACCTCACTCGGGCCTGGGTGTGACGTGGACAGGGTAATCATCACTAGTGACCAATGACACCCTGAGCTTGGTACGGCTCCTCGAGGTACTTCACGTCCTCCTCGCTCAGCTTGACGTCCAAAGCGCCTACGCTAGGCATCAGCCGCTGCACATCACACCCACAAAACAATGGCTACACACCGATGAGATCTTCGAGCTTCTCAAGAGACGTCGTACCGATGATAGGCGCGCTGACGCTGTCTTTCGCGAGCTGCCACGCGAGCGCGATCTGCGCCATCGTCGCGCCATGCTTCCTCGCGAGTTCCTCAACGCGGTTGACGATCCGATCGCTACCAGGGTTCTGTACATATGTCTTCGCCCATCTTGATGCATGTTTTCAGCCATCTTTCGGAAGACGAAGGTGACAGCGGCTCACCGATCGGAAGAGCCGCGTGTGCCCGAGATCGCGTTGCTGAAAGGCCTCGTAAGGACGCCGCGGGCGAGGGGCGACCAGGGAATAGCGCCGACGCCGAAGTGCTACAGAAGTCAGCTCGGGATCATCCGATCTATGAAAAGAGGTACCTTCAGGGTGGGCATCATCTCGCGCTCCTCCTCGCGATAGAGCAGGTTGTAGTGATTTTGCATCGAGATGAATGGCGTGAGCTTGTTGTTGATGGCATAGTCTGTAGACGTGCAAGCGTCAACGAATGCATATGCGTGACTTGCGGGACGACCTTACTCTGCATGACGTGGACTATACCATCTTGGTGAGTAGACAGGAAGACTGTACAGGAAAGCCGAACGCACACTGCCAGGCATAGCAAGAACTCATGCCGATGTAGCGTACCCAACCTGCTTGTACCACATCGTGCAAGGCCTGCATCTAAGCGCCGAAATTCGAGTAAAAAGAATATTCAGAGGGAAAACCCCGAACCGTCTCCTCAACGGGCGTGTCAGCGTCGAAACGGTGGCACTGGAGTACGTCGACATAGTCGAGCTGTAGGCGCTCCAAACTATGCTTGACAGACTCAAAGATGTGCTTGCGACTGAGGCCGTGCTGGTTGACGTAGCCGTGCTTATCTGCAGACCTGTCCCAGTACATCTCGCCCTGTACGCGAGTCACCGTGCCGAAGAGCTGCAACTCGTGGGCAATAGATCATCAAGTAGGTCATCGCAGGAGAGCTACCTTAGTCATGACAACTGGAGCCAAGTATTGTCAGCTACGATCCTACAGCCGTCAGGAAAACAAGCCACACCTATTTCATCCCTCGGCAATTCGAGTGTCTTGATAGCTTTTCCAAGGATTCTCTCAGACTCGCCGTTGGAGTACACCTGCAACACAAGAGTTGAGAAGAGCCAACAGAATCATAAGGTCCACACATACATTTGCCGTATCGAAGGTTTGAATACCATTCTCATAGCTGTCAAGGTTGTGTATCACGGGTGCAGTCTCCAGACAGAGAGGGACACGCACGCAAACTTAATGTGCTTGATGGCTTCATCATCATCATCCAGGATCCAAGGGGCGCACTGGGAAGAACCGTACGACATGCAGCCCAGTATGATCTTAGAAACCTTGAGACCGGATTGCCCAAGGCGCACTAACGCGAATTTCGTCGTCAGAGCTATGCCCGTACCCGCCGATCCGGCTATACCCACCGTAAGGCATCTTGCGGAGAACTTTGCTAGCGGAAGACATCTCTGTAGGTTCGCTGCTCACTGAATGATGGAAGAGAGAAGCTGATAGTGGCCAAGTGGTAAATCGTCTTCATGGCTTTTGTATTCTCCTCATGGGCAGTACGACAGGGTGGATGAAGCATTTTGCTTGCAAACAGGCAGTCGCTGTACGGAGTGGATCGGGTCAACAACCACAGCTAGCATCGGGTGGGTCATACAGAGACTGGTGTTCACGACAAGAACGTGGATCGCTAGTGGATCGCCCTCAGCAGTCACGCGGCGCGGGTTCGTTGCATGGTGGGTCGTCCGTCCCTGATCATGATACGATGACAACGCACTCGTTTCAGGCACAACTCACGAAGGGACAAGGTGCGTGCAATCGGCAGTCTGGCATTCTCAGTCCAACCTCGCGGCCCTCAGAGAGCTCACCGCTAAGAATCAGTGAACAATATGACTTACACAAGTCAATCCACACGGTCAGTGTAGCAAACGTCAAGTAAGGTGCGGTTTCGCCGCAATTCGAGACAGGTACAAAAAAATTGCAGGAAGCTAGCCGCTGTCCCCCCAAAGAGACATAAACCACGCTCAAGTTCTCCTGCAGCAACCTACAGGAATAATGCAGACCCAGATTGATGCTGAATCTCAGGCCACGGTGTCTCCCATGGGCTTGGCCGATGCGCAATGCCCCGCTTGCTCCCGACATCTTTAATAAACTCGTAAGTACGACGAGAAAGAAGAGAAGGCCCGACATGTCCGGGCTGAGAGACTGTCTGTCTTGGCTCCGGGGAGCTCGAACGTAGAGACTAAGGTGCACAGTTCAGGAAGCCATACAAGATCTCCGTGGGGAAAGTGGATGCAACATACCAGACTTATAATCAGCCTATCCAGGCGCACATGATACACGAGTTCCTCCCAGACATCGATTTCCGACAGAGATCGTTGCGGTGTCCCGTTTGCAGCTTGACCACTGAGCCAAAGCTTTCGGTGCCGTCTGAATACTTGGAGGGCTTGTCCTTCAAGCTTCAAGCATCAAGCCTTAGACCTCAGGCTCGGACCTCTTGTGCTGGGAACGTGAATATATGCACGGAACGCGAGACACCTGCGGGAACGAATCGGTGTCACGTAGCCAGGATGAATACGGGTTCCTGGCAACAGCATTCGAAACGAAATAGCATGGGAGAGTAACTGAAAAACTATCACTGATGGTAGACTACATGACAGTACCCTACGCAGCCGGGGCGCAGGGACGTACTAGCGGCGGCGAAGCATATGACAAGCAACTCGTCCCAGTCGCTATTCGTGGACACACATTTTTGGTGATGTTCGTGCGACGCGCACATCTTCGCTGGTCTTTATTCCCTTCACAGAGACGAACGCGGGCTACTCTTCAGTATGGGCGTCCAGATGTTCATGTCTACCTACAGGACGACGCAGCGCCGCCAGTTCGATACCTATGAAGATGCAGATTCTAGTCATCAACTGCAGCTCGCAGTCAAAATACCACACCAACCATGTTCTGCATCTATGCGGTATGTCGGACGCAACGTCTCATCAGACGCATCACTACGCAGTCCAGTATCGGTCGCTGAAGCGCTATTCCCAGCGCTAAAGAAACTCCCTGTGACGACCGTTGAGAGTTGTACGCCAGGTGTGTCGTTCGGATGTGCCGACGTCAGCGTCGCACTAGTGGCCGTGGTGTGTGTTGACTGGTCGTGACGAGCGTCTCGCCGCAGGTTGATCATAGCACGCGTTATCATAACGATTGAAAACCTGCAGGAGCATTAGAGATAGAGAAGCGCGGGGTTTTGGAATAAAGTCAGACGCGTTGGTGATAGACGAGCTGGTAGCTTTCAGGTAGGGCTTCGTAAGGCGTCATGGGTTTGTCATTAGGATAGTTGAACCTGAGAAAGTGCTCTACTCACAGATGCAAACAACACAGCCAGTACGTTGCCGAGATTGACAACAAACAGCGCCCTAGAAAGGTCAGGAAACGATTTCAAGTACCCATAAGCATTGATTTACATAAAATACATCGAACCTATTACGCAGAGGGTATCAGGGACAACGCACGAGTATGTTGCGACGGTACGTGCCATCTCGAAATAAGACCTGCGCGAGCCTCGTGCTTCGAAATTTTAATGTCCGGTACACAGTGAGAATGAAGACAATGGCGTCGAAGACCAGGAGTCCAGTCCAGGCCAGCCCTAGCCCTGCGTGCATGCAATGAGTGTATTAGGAAAGCGGACCAGGACTTCAGGACTGTCTTACGCAACGAGCTAGAGAGAACGTACTCGTCAATGACAAGTTAGCCTTAGGCGTAATCATCTCACATTTCCTGTGGCACGACTGGATGACAGCCAACATATGTGGTTATGAAGACTTCGGTGGCGGTAGTAGTCGTGCCGGAGCGGGCATTCCCCCCGAGAAGCGCCCACTGACCTTACCTCAACTCAGAAAATTCTCCTGGCCGAATTAAGTGAACTTACGCAAGCGATACCCAACGACGCGATGGCGATTGTCACGAGTAGAGCAAGCACATACCGGTTACGGTCGTAAAAGGCGTACATGCGCATGGTGCAAAGCACTAATTTTTCGGTGTGATGCTCCAAATGGAGCGCGACAGAACGATGTGCGCTTACCGGCTACCAACGCCTGGGTGAGCGCACCGTAGAACGCGTGGTACGCATCGAACCAAGAGCAACTAGGCAAGAATTGAGCATACCTCCCGAGATGAGAATGGCATCTGAAGATGGGCTTACAAGTGGGTCTGCCGCGGCCGAACTAGTGACAGTAAGATTGGAATACTACCCAGTAGTGCAAAGTATCGAGTCAGCAAGAAAGCACAAGATGTCCATCCAAGCCTGTGTCGAGGAGGCCAGTATAGCAGAACTTCGCCCTTCAGCGTAAGGAAGTAGTCATGGTACAGAAGCGCTATGAGTGCGGTCATCGCAAATGAGGATGTAGACACGTTAGCACGAGAGTGGCACGGACTCACCGAGCGGGAATACATTCAAAATGTTACTTAGTGTGCTACGGAATGTAGTCAACAAGCGGTCCTTTCCTTTGCAAGTGAGGACATACAACAATCTGGCAATTTCTACAGGACTGATGTTACCAAGGTTGGTCATAGTGCATATACACGAGCACTGTAGCTCGACGAAAAAACTGAAGTGGTGGTCCTATAAGCAAGCTTGGCACTGGGGGCAGAAGTCAAGAGCAGAACGGGTCTCGTTCCCGTAAGCCTAGATCGAAGGGGTTGTGAACTATGTACCCGTTCAAACAGGCGTAACTATGGGTCCCTCTGACATGAGAAAAGGGGTCCGGAAGGAACCTCACGCGACAGCCACGATCATACTAGATTTTCTCTGTCAAGATACGGTGTATAGCTCACCCAGAGCATGCCAAGAGTGAATGCCAGAGTCCCTGAGCATATGACAGGATCTAGCAGACGGACCAGGAATCGGAACTAGCTGTGTTGAATTGAGGGTGGCAAGCACCGAGACGTAAAACTAAGCAGGAAAAGGCTGGGAAGCTCAAGAGTCCCTGCGACATTTTTATAGGCCCGCAGAGCATCAGGCTATTAGCTATACAGTACCGCGTCATTCCACCGGCACATGCCGCATATGCAGTACCATCGTGCGCGTTGTCTAACTCAACCTTAACACCGTACTGAGCCCAGGCAGTCACATAGAGTTGTCCTTCTGTCCCTCGGTCGTCCCTGCAATACAGAAACTATCAGCTCGATCCAGGACGGTGAATTGAGTATCGGGCAGGCGTGATCACCGGCGCATGCGTGCGGTAACGAACTACCAAGCAATCTGCCAAAGACATGTTGACCGATGGGGCGGTTACGCGACCCCATCAAACTTTGTTAAACACATCCCCAAGCCGCCATCCGGTCTAGCAACAGTTCCCGCTTGAGCCAGTCGACTGGCTTGTGGATCGGCCCCGAGCAATGTTCCCCAAGAATAGCTTCAGGCTGTAGGAGTACAAGAGCAATGCGAGGTTGACGCTGGACAACATTTGACGATACGATCCGTATTCTTGCGCTCTACTCGAGGTTTTCCGGTACGTTCGTATGTCGCCAGTGACCCGAGTACTTGTTGTTTCTTGACACCGCCATCACGTACTAATTTGCTATCTACGTCCTTGCGACGTCTCTAACATTTGGTAAGTTACGTTCGTGAAGATGGCGGTGTTCTATTCTAGGCTGGGCTAATAGTGTTGGGGATAGTCAAGTCGACTGAGGGTGAACTGGGCTAAGAAGGTAACCGTGTCCGGTGAGATTTCAGTCCGGATTGTTGCCCATGTCGGAATTTGATGATATGCCGTGATGTACTCCCCGTACTCCCGGAACCGATCGAACCCACGGTTTGCCCCCCTCTCTCTTTGATTATGCACATCATCGCAGTCACATTGTGCATGTTCTCGTCGATAGCCTACTGGCAGAGCGAAGGTGTACAGGTGGATGTTAGGTGGAAGGGGACGATCGTGCCTCGATATCAACAGGGCTACCTGCGGCTAGACGCAGTGCAAGCTCAATGCCTAAAAAGCTCATAAGCTTTTGTTATTGATCGTAGCTGGCGGGAATATAGTACGCTCACCATGCTCTGGGTCTACAGGATATGCCGGCCGCACCGTCTCGTCAGACGCGTTACTATGAGGTTGAGCATCGGCCACAGACGCGCTGCTCCCTGTGCTTGCCACACCCGCTGTGACAACTGTTGAGAGCCGAAAACCCAGTGTGTCGACGGGATCGTCCGGAGAAATCGCAGTCATCCCTGTGGGCCCCATTTGCATAGATTGGCCATGCCGAGCTGCTCGCCGGACGTTGATCATAGCACGCGTGATTATGACGGTAGAGAACCTGCGCATGCGTTTGAGATACGGAAGTGTGTCGGAGATCTCGGACATAGTCATACACGTTCGTGGCGGAGGAACCTGCATTTTTCACATAGGGCTGTGTGCGGTATCGCAGCCTCGTCATGAGGGGAAATAAAGTCCAAGAGAATACTAGGCTTACAGACGCGAGCAGCACGAGCAGGACATTAATGAGGTTGATAATGAGAAGAGCCCTAGAGCCATGTTAGTCGCCTTACGTGCATAAATAAGTGTTGCGTTGCACAAAAAGTAGGTCGAACCTATTAGAAAGTGCAGGTCAGACGTAATACAGGAACGATAAAAGGAGGCACCCGCCGTCTCGAAATAATACTTGCGCAAGCCTCATCCTCCGAAGTCTCCACGTTTGATACACGGTAAGCATAAAGACAGTCGCATCGAAAACGAGGAGACCAATCCATGCGAGCCCAAGTCCTGCGTAGAAGCAACAAATAAACAGGAAAAAGAATCAAAGTCCGCAGGAACGGCTTACGTGGCGCACTGAAGCATTTGATGTCGATTAATAATCATTCTGTGGACCGAAGAGCGAGTCTTACAGTGCGGGCGATACAACGGAGTGGCAACCAACGTAGGAGGTTATGAAGATGTCGGGGCTTGGGTTGCTTGTCCCACTAGAGCTGGTGTTTGGCCCGAGAACCACCCACTAATCACACACCGGGTTACAGAAGTTTCCTAAACGCAGCCGGGGGACTCACACAAGTGATGCCCACCCAGAGAAAGGACAGTGCAATGAGCAGAGCAAGCACATATCGGCTGCGGTCGTAAAGTGCATACATGCGCATGATGCAGAGCACTATTTTGCCATGTGATGCTTTAATTGCTGAGCGCGGTAGGGCGATTGATGCATACCGGTGACCATCACCTGGGAGAATGCGCCGTAACCTGAGTGATACCCGCTGAACCAAGAGCAACTACCGCGAGCGTAGACACGGAACGTGAGCAGCTTTTCCAAAGGGTCGCGGCGTCTGGAAACGGACGCACAATTGAGCCGGCCTCGGGTGCACTAATGACAGTAGAATTGGGGCGCTACCCAGCAATGCGAAGTACCGATTTAGCAGAAAAGCACCGGATACCCATCCAAGCCGATGTCGAGGGGGCCAATACAGCAGAACCTCGCCCTTCAGCGTCAGGAGGTAATCATAGTAAAGAATTGCTATGATAGTGGGATTTAAGAAAAAGAACGCGGGTGCTGTAGTGGAAGAGCCACAAACCCACCAAGAGGGAATAAGGTCAGCATGTTGCTCGTCGTACTATGAGTTGTCAGCCCGTGTACCGAAGCTTCGCGCGCGCATGGACGCACAATAACCTGGCAATTTCTGCAGGGTTAATGTCACTAGACTCTGCCATGAACGCGCAGGCATGTGCAACGAATCCTGCTACAGGTCAAGGAAACAGCTGACGTCCCGAGTTTCGATGTCAGTAGAGGGATGGAGAATCGGAGGTGAGGGGGATCCAATCCTATCAGCATCGGTAGTGGTTGTTTAGTTATAGGTCTGGGGGTGAGCGTAAGCACGAGTGTCGCCAGGGCTTGCCAGGACACAGGGCCATTTTGGTCGCGAGAACAGAAAATACAGAAAAGGTCTCACACGAGCACTGCGATCATCTTCGGCCTTCCTCGTCAAGCTTAATTGTCTATTTAATGCATGCATTCGCGGACTGGTTTCAGTTCTGCCCTAAGTAAGCATTTTGGAAAGGGGATGCTAATTCGGCGGCAACATGTACGCAATCTGCTGTATCGGGTGGGGCTCGACGCACACTGGCACACAGCCGCTCTGCCGGTGCCACCGTGACGTGAGCGTCGATCGGCCAGTTGCCAACTTAATTTGCAACATTGCCCCCCTACAAAGGATCATGGATCATCGTACTTTATCCGTTCTCTTTACGCTGGCGTCCCTCAATATCTATTATAATCAGTATTTGTTGTCTGTATGTATCGTTACAGGTGGCGAATGTATCCCAAACCCCCAGGTAGTAGTATTCATACGCAAGGCGTTTCGAGTGGCTGCTGCACCACTGCGCTCTCTCCACTAGCAGCAGGAGCGTTTTCCTTAGCTTTATGATGTCTGGACTCGCGATCGCAGGCTGTTGAGGTTGGCAGGTAGGTGGTTTCGCTACCCGTGGTCCCGGGAGGCTGAGTCTTGTAATGTGCATGTGTCAATCAGAGCCCTGGATGCTCGAGTCCTACCCCCTACTGGATACTGTGCCCTATGACTTTACACTTCGTGTGTCAGGCTACGATCGGCATCTAAGATGTCTCGCCCGCTGCGCTCTTCAGGCATGTGAGTACGTGCAGCAGAGGAGTCCGATACGAGAAGTCCATAGAGATAACAAGCAAAGCCGCCCGAGCAAATCTGTACAGAATCCCAAACAACAAATCATACACTGAGGGAGTGACATGCCCAGCCAGACAGCTCCGTGGACCCCCACTACCGGTACGCAGACTCATGACCACAGCTTCGTGGTCGCCCACGACACGACGCCCGGGACGCCACGGGTGTTGTACAGGTTGAGCGTGACGGGCCCGAGACTCGTCTCGAGCATCAAATGACTCTGGTCATCCTCACTCGGCCGCTTGCCCGTCCCTGCCCATCCAATACTCCTGGCTGCCATCTTGTAATCAAATTCGACCTCGCACACGCCATTCTGGAAGTTTGTCGAGTTCGTGCCGGGTGCTAACGTGCGCTGGACCTGCGCTGACGCTGCTTTTGTCGAAAGATCAAATACGCCGTTGAACAGAGCATCCGCGGAGAGCGTGAGCGGGCCGGCGGCGGCAATGCCGTGGACGTAGGTGCGAGACGAGGGAGTCGATGGAGCATGCGACATTGTGATATTGAGAGGCGCATTGAACGTACTTGCCTTGAGGAGGAACTGCGGGCGTTTTGGCGAGCCCGAGGCAGCGACGATAAAGTTAACGTTTAACGGCCTGGGAAAAGAGGTCAGTTTTGTAGTGCTGCCATGGACAAGCGTGCAGCGTACGCATTGCCGGTGTCAAGAGCCGCGGACGTAGGATGATTCCAGTCTTCGAGGTTGACGAGTGAGATGTTTGCGTCGATTGCACTGAAGGTACAGGCGATGAGCGGACGAAATAACGCCTTGTAAGCGGACGTACGCGCTGACGGTGTCGATGGACAGTGCACCGGTTACATTCATATTACCCGTAACCGGCGCATCGGACGTCTTCACCACAAGCGTATCCGCGACAATAGACTACGTCCACCACATGAGACTAGCTCCATGCGGGTCGACGGAGACACGTACCTCGAATGAAATCGGCTCATGCGAGCCCTCGAGGGCGACGTTATTGAATGTCACGGAAGGGGAGAGGGCCCCCAAGCGTTGTTCAAAATTAGAAGCGTAAGTAGCGAATTCGGGAATCTCAATTTGGTGGGACGAGCGAGGTAAAAGGAGTGTAAGATTGGCGGCAAAGGCGTTATCCTCTGCGTGTTTGGAGAGCTGTATGTGACGTCAGGGAGCAGTCGGAACGCAATAGTAGAACACGCGCCGTTAGTGTAACGGTGGTGAGATTGCCGGTCTGAGAATAACATAGAGAAGAGTTATGAAAGAAATCCGGGTCAGAGTACTGGACATCAGCCTTGAAGACGATATCAGAGACGCTCTTGTTAGAGTTGAGGTTGACGACGAGCAGGCCGTTCGCATCGTCATCGGTAGATACACGGAGAGAAGGGGAGATAGGAAAAGAAAAGTTGAGGCTGGATATAGAAATACGTTGCGTGTTCAGTCACGCGGTAAGCACGGACACGGCGATGCACTCACGAAGCGGTGTAGTTAGGGAACGAAGAAGGGCCGCTCGTCCACGTATTGCACCTGGATGTACCACCGCCTACGTCCATGAGAGCCATATTCATGTGCGAGTTGTCATAGAGCGGGATGCCGAGGGAAGGCGGCGGGTCCTGGAAGAATATCGGGCGACTATCGCCGCCTGTATCGTTGCTCGACTGTCTCGTCTTCTGCGAGGGTCTGAGCAACAGAGATAAATCATTAAAAAATTTGCGCACCCAGACGAGGATAGGAAGAAGCACGACGCTTCCAATAATGGCATAGGCGAGGAAGATGTAGTAGACGAAGAGGGTGCATCGCCGAGACCTGCTCGGCGGGGTCGCGGAGCGGCGGAAAGGGGAAAGAGGGTAGAAGCGAGGGCGCTGGGCGCGGATGGCTGCCAGAGGGGATATGTGGGCCTTCTGGGACTCCTCATAGTCCGGGAGGGTGCTTGTGGACAAGGAGCTAGCCGGCCGGCGAAAGCTTGTGTTCTCATGGTTGTGTGTGGGGACGTGGACCTTGTGGGACTTTCAGGCCGAGATGGAGAGCACAGCGAGGGAGAAAACATACCTGTTCGAGTTTGGGCAGCTGAGCTGGCTCAAGTATGATCATCGGGGTCGGACGTCTCTCGAACGAAGGACCATCGCTTGGGCGGCGTAGATGGGAAGCAGAACGAAACGAGGCCCAACCCGACGACGAAATGTGCCCGGCGTCTAGCTTGGCAACGGCACCATCTCACCCCCCGACATGCCTTTTTCTCTCCGCTCCTGATCCGACGATCGCCCACTGTGTTCTCCTTCTCTCTCCGTCCTCCTGGTCCTCTGCAAATCATCCTGACCTCTGTCTTACTTCCGTCCAAGCTATCCGCTCTAGGCTAGCAGCGACCCCCTTTTTTCTGCCGACTGCACTGGTCTCCCAGACCGACCACCCTGGTCGCCTGATGCCCCTTGTAATCAACCCCGCCGTTTTACACGCCGTCTTTGCTCGTGGTCTGACCCAGTGTTTGGGGAACGGCTTCAAGCTGTAGAGCCTATATTTATCCTCGTCCCAATTCTGGTCTCTTACATCACACCTGGCTCTCCCTGCTTGTTCGTCCCCTGCAGTGGCCGGTTCTTGAGCATATCCGACGATTCAGATTCGAGGCCATGCATGGACAGCAATTCGAGACGTCTCACGCACTGAACAATCGCCTGTCGGCTGGGTCCGCGGCGACTGTCCCCGCGTCTTTGATGCCGCTCTATATTTATTCCGCGAGGGGCAGGCGGCGACAGCTCACCGAACCGACTGCTGCCCCTACTCATAAATAAACCACAAGGCCCGGATCCCGCGGCTTTCAGTAGCTGGGAACGATAGTCTTTTCGCATTCGAAACCGTTAAAGACCCATGCCACACCCAGTCTGTCAGCGCTCGAGAACCGCACGTGCGATCACGCACCCACAGCCTCGTCCGCACACCAGTTGCCGCATATTCCACCCACAGCTTGTGCGGTATTTCAAACCCCACGCTAGCAGAGCACCGCCGCACCACCGAAGCCGACGAGCGCAGCACGGCTGCATCCAGCGCGTGTCTCGTTTCGCTTTGTCTCGGCGCGGCTGTTTAACGATCTCGCTGGTAGCGCCCAACCTCGGCTGCGGCGGATAGTCCGTGCTATAGGAGGCCTGAGACATGCCAAATAGCACACTACACTCTGCATCCCGGGACCTGCATTGTACAGGTTGATGTTGTTGATGTCTGCGGTGAGCGAGCTGGCTCGAGATGGGCTGCAGACATGTGTGGTGGTCCAGCTGGTGACTGATATAATAAGGAGACAAAGGCCTCATATGTTCAAAATTAGAACCGGATCATCGCTTTTTTCGGTGACAAGGTCCTTGCAACACTCAATGTGAGAGCCAACGTATCGCAATCGCTACCAACGCGGGTCTCGCAGAGAGATCACGGGTGTACATGGTATCCAGAGGTAGATGTAGTAAGATCACTATACTAGATAAGTTACGTGTAGGCGCACTATGACTGTCCTGTGTCAGTGTCAATACAATGCGAATGATGCTAAAGATACAGATGTGAGCTAGGAATGCAGTGCGTGATGCGAGAGCGTGATATATCCAGCCATTTGTGCACAAGCCCGGAGACGAGAGAATGCGTGCATGGTATGGGGTACTCTGTCATGCTGTTAGCAAACGGCAAAGGAGCCGATGGAGGCAAGACGCACCAGAAGTTCTTCCACAGCCACCGGCGGCCCGCGACGCGTTCCGGCACGAACGTCCACTCACCATCCAGCCCTATCCTCTGCCGCCTTCCGAATGCATCCGCCTCTTCCTCCTGTTCATCAAGCGGCGGTTCACAATACCGCTCAGTGACCGCGCTTATACGCCCAGCCGACGTCTTCTCTGGCACAACGAGGTAATCCCAGTCTTGGTCCTGAGGCTCAGGCTCTGGGGCCGAGTCCGCACAACCGAGCACGTACACGCATGGAAGGAGCGGTTGCGCGTCCGCGTGCCAGGCGGGGTCATAGAGGCAGAGCGGTGTGACGGACGAGGCAATGGGCGTGTATAGGTATGCCTCGGCCATACATTGTTGCGCAAAGGCCAGTGCGGGTGAATATGCGGCGAAGTAGTCTTGTGGCTCCTCGTCTTCGTCGAAGATGTCGAGGTCGAGGGCGCGGACCTCAGCGCACGCATGCGAGCAATCTGGGGCGATGCCGATGCGCGGCGCGTCGGCATCGAAGAGCTCATCAGAGAGTGGTGCGGTGGCGACGGAACATGTGAGAGGTTTGTGGTTGCGGGGTGGGCAGTCCAGTGGCAGAAGTGGCTCGAGGTTAAGGGTCGGCGTGGGCGGAGGGGAGAAGTCCGAGTCCGAGGTATCGGAGGACGTGCTTGGAGAGGGTGGAGAGGCAGGGAGGAGGGGCAATACGGTGTAGTCTCTTGGGAAGAGGCTAGGGAAGGATACGAGTGTCGCGTCCATGTCGGGCGGGTCCTCGACGGCTAGGTCGAGAGAGAGAGGCGTGGGATCCTCAAGGCGGCTGGAGGAAGGCGCTATTAAAGGGTCGTGGTCGCCAAGGGTATCACCATCTATCAGCCGTTAAGTGTATGGGTAACGGGGTTCGAGGAGACCACGCACAGTCGGGTGGAAATGGACTCGGTGATGGAGTCGCGGGCAACGCGAGATCGAGATACGCAAATCGCATGGACATGACGAAAGGTCGTTAGCAGTAAGTAGATGGAGGAGATGGTTGGTCAGAAGACGGGAACTGCAGCAGAGTGTTGTGTGTCTGGGGAGGAATGCAAGGGCGGTGAGGGCGCTCCGGAGGCGGAATTTATATCAGTAGCGGATGCCCTCGCCACAATGAAAGGCGGTGACGACCGGTGGTTTCCACAGATGGGTGGCGCGAGTGATTGGGTCAGCATGAGGTTTCTGGAACTGGAAATACGTCCTTTGTCCCTTCCTGTTCTTCCAGGAAAGTCTGGCTGCGGCGGCTGACTCGATGGCGCCCATGCCGACAATAGTCATGGTCAGGTTGGTCGCCAATGTTGACGGCCATCGCGTTAACAGTGGACATGCGGTCTGGAGCGCAACATGCTCGTATCCCAGTGCGCCTTGTGTGGATCGTAGCAGTCTGTAAAGGAGAGCAGGAGAGGAAAGTGTTACGGATACTGGGCTGGGGAAACCGGAACACCGCTGGTGAACTGATTGACGGGTGTGGTGGTGAATACATCTCAAACTCTCAAACTGGACAGACATACGCATCGACAATCACCACAACATTTGAGGCAAATCTAATGTCGGTCTCCTTAATTCAGTCATGTCAGGTCAGGTCGTGCGTCGAAGAAACGGTCGGATGGGGCAACCTGCGTACCGGGACGAAATCGGGGCGCAACGCAGCTCGGCACAGACCGTCGATCAAGCCATTGCTCCCCCGCTGGGAGGCTCACACCGACATTCCGCCTTCTCACCACCGCCTCCTTCGCCGCCAGTCCAGCTACCTCTCCCCCCGGCTTAGCTGTCCATCTGGCGCACATTTACCGCTCCCGAAGCTTGTTTGATACGTCTTTCGAGTACACGACCCGCGGGACCCAGCTTCCTTTATCTGCACATCACAGCGCCCACATAACTCACTATGACGCGTTCAGCTGATTCCTCACGCTTCTTCCACCAGTCATGTCGCCAGACCATGCAACACAGATCGAGCATGCTATCGCTCAGATCAAAGACAAACATTCTGTCCCAGAGAACAAGGACTACTTCAAGATTCAGGTTTCCAGTGGCGAAGTCGATACCCGCGAACGTATAGTCAAGCAGGTCCGTCGTCCTGCTTCTTCGCAGGAATGTCCGTGTTCGATTACATCACAGGTCGCTGCTCCGTCCAGGGAAATTCCGACTGATGCCCAGCTTTTCATCGACGGGAACCGCTCCAGGCCCAACGTAGCCTTTCTCAGAGACCACTTCTTCCACCAAGGCCGGTTATCAGAGGAGCATGCCATATACCTCATCGAAAAGGGCACAGAAATCTTGCGTAGCGAACCTAACATCATTACCGTCGAGGCACCAGTCACCGGTGCGTCTTTATTCCTTGCTCTGTGACGACATTAACGCCCGATACAGTCTGCGGGGATATCCATGGTCAATACGTAAGCCATCCGCAGCGGGGCCATTAGCTGCTGCTCATCGTCGTTCGCAGTACGACCTCCTTAAGCTCTTCGATGTCGGTGGGGATCCTGCCAAGACTAACTACCTTTTCCTTGGAGACTACGTCGACAGAGGATACTTCTCGATCGAAGTAGGTTACCTTCCTTCCGTCCGCCGATCCTAACGTATAACTTCTCGTCCGAAGTGTGTCCTCTATCTTTGGGCGCTCAAGATCACCCATCCGAAGACGATATTTCTTCTTCGTGGAAACCACGAATGTCGACACCTCACAGACTACTTTACGTTCCGGGTCGAATGTGCGTGCGCGCACTGCGGGTTGACAGATCCCTGACGACGTCGCAGGCTTGCGCAAGTACTCGGAGCGAATATACGAAACATGCCTCACATCTTTCTGCGCCCTCCCTCTCGTTTGCATCATGAACAAACAGTTCTTCTGCGTACACGGCGGCCTCTCCCCCGAGCTACATACTCTCGACGATATCCGCAACGTTCGTCCTGTTCCTTTTGGCTTTGCTTTCTGTATTCGATGAGCGCCCGCCTAGCTCGACCGCTTTCGCGAACCGCCGACGAGCGGTCTCATGGCCGACCTCCTCTGGGCAGATCCGATCGAGACGTTCGGCGAGGAGCGCAACTCGGAGGGTTTCACGCACAACCATGTGCGGGGCTGTTCGTACTTCTTCACCTACAAAGCAACATGCCAGTTTCTGGAGCGGAATAAGTTCCTTTCTGTCATCCGCGCGCACGAGGCGCAGGACGCAGGGTCCGTGACAGTTCTGCTGCTTGTAAATGTTTTGCCTGCTGAAGCTGGAAGGCAGGTACCGCATGTACCGCAAGGCGCCGAGGACAAACTTCCCGTGTCTGGTCACCGTCTTTTCCGCACCGAATTACCTCGACATGTATAACAACAAGGCGGCGATCATCTCTTACAAGGAAGCGTTCAACATCCGGCAGTTCAACTGTTCGCCGCACCCGTACTGGTTACCGAATCTCATGGATGCCTTCACGTGGAGTCTGCCCTTCGTCGGCGAGAAGAGTGCGTCCCATTTTTAAATGTTTACGATGCAGCGCGTTGATGAATAATGCAGTCACTGACATGCTCGTCGCGGTCCTCAAATGCTGCACACAGGAAGAACTCGATGAACCAGATAAAGAGCCCGTGAGCCCCGAAGCAGCCGCGATCGCAGAGCGCAGGCGTGTGATCCGGAACAAGATCCTCGCCGTCGGCCGCGTCGCGCGCGTCTTCTCGGTTCTGCGGTGCGCATCCTTCGACCGCGCATCTGTCTCTAAAGCTGATGACGGCGTAGGGAGGAGTCCGAGCGTGTATCGGAGCTCAAGCATGTATCGGGCTCGTCGAAGTTGCCGTACGGCACGCTCCTCCTCGGTGCGCAGGGTATCAAGGACGCCATCAGCAGCTTCGAAGAAGCGTACGTGCCCCCTCGTTACCCTCTCTTCCGTGCTAACAAGTACCGCAGACGAAGGCTGGACATCCAGAACGAGCGTCTCCCGCCGACAACGTCGGACGGTGGTGGACCCGCACCGGCGACGTCGTCGCCTGCGCCTGGTACGCCGACGGAGGGATCGGACGTATCGCCTTTCAGGAGCAGGAGCACCCGCCAGCGGAGCTTTGAGAGTACGCTAAGCAAGATTCGCGAGGCGGTGGACAGCCAGGAGCTCGACGAACGGCTCGAGAAGCTTGCGGAAGATGTGGCGCGGCAATAGTAGGGCCGAGTTGATTTGGGGTTTACGCTGGTTTTCGAGGAACTTTGGTTGCTATACACGGCCCCTCCGGGGCACACCGGGTGATATGAGGGCGCGGTGTCATGCGGTCACCGACGCCTAGCCAAGGCACTCCACAGCACACGAGCACCAGGCGCCATCGTCCACCGCGAAGTAGAATAGCTCCAGCCCGAGCACCAGGAAGTAACGGAACTGGTATCCTCCCCGGTACCCCGCGCGCACCACCGCCCACGCACCGATCCAGGGGCGGTACCAGAGAGTGTTGCAACCGGCACGAGGCCCGGCTTGCGCAGGCGGGGGAGGCGGGTGGAATTCATTGTACGCTGTCCCCGCATTTCAGTCCTCACTCCGCGCTCGCAAACTTTGCCTGCTCTCGCGCTGGCTCCCCACTCTGGCCGTCCTCGCACAGCTCCGCGAACGGTCCTCAAAGGACGCCCCTTAATCATCATCTGCACCGACTCTTTGCGACCGAACCCACTCACGCACCGGAACACGCACTGCACACAGATATTTGAGAGTGAGGGAATGCACAGATTGACGGAGGCGTGCTCAGATACACGATACTTCGTTTCCTGTACCTGCCAACGACAACGAGCTTCGTCTGCGACACCGGTCTCACGCGAGCGGCCTGTCATCCATGTAAGATGAAAAACAGCGATGTTCAGTCAGTACGGAAGGGGAGAAAGTCTGTTCCGAGCATACACGACAGGCCGGGGCGTTGTAAAAACACTGGAAACGAAACATCATAGTCACATCCTTGTGCAGTCTTCCCCTTAAGCAGTCTTCCGGCTCTGAACGACAGTGATGCCGAGCGCAATAAATCCTATCAGGACGGCGACAATCGCCAGTCCGAGAAGGACGATCTTGCCATCGCGGGTCTAAGGCAAGCGTGAGCAGTGGATCGTCCGACTGTAAGCAAACGCACCAAGGGTAGAGAGAGCCCACACCCGTCACTCGACGCCCTCATCCGAACTCGATTATCCCTGCCATCCGGCACAGCTTCCACGTTTGCCGCGTTCGCACCGATTGCCGAGGTTGGGTTACTAGCAGAGAGAGGCCCGGGCGAGGCTGAGATCGTCGTATCCGCCACTGTCCCTGGGGCGAGCGACACCTCTCCTACTTCGCCAATCTCCTCTTCTCCCAGCCCGCGTCTGTCTTGAACAGAAGTACTTGCGGCCGGTGCAGATACTCCTTCACCTAAAACGACGTCAGACACCGTCTCGAGAATGAAACGAGAGGATCCACCTTGATCAGCACTCCCCATCTCCACATCCCTCGACGATCGGTCATCAGTCGAGAACAGTGCCACGATTCCTGTCGCTAAGTTCTCGATGTATTCCATGAAGGACATCTGGGTTGTCTGATCGAGTGCGGAGGCTGGTGTGGTGGAGCGTCGAATGGGAGTCGACTGTAGGGTCGCCTGCCTATACGAATATTCCCGCGAGAACCCTAATGTCGTGCGGCATCGAGGCTGTGCCGCCTGAACGCGGCAACGGCAGCTTCTCGAGATCATGTGATCGCGCCAGTTTGGAACGGAGGGTTCTGAATGCAAAGAAAAACTTGAGAGCGCACCGGCGAAGATGACATTTCCGAGGGCAGGTGGCTCGCAGAGAGAGCTTGCCGCTGATCTCGAGGGGCGTCGCGGAGGCGGTATGCAGGAGCGGGTAGCGACGAAACACAGTAACCCTTCAGCAGGAGTGGTCGAACCATAGACTAGGGCCAGCTGGGGTTACGTGCAAGTTGCTAGAGTCTGGCTTTATACATCCGGCGCCCATTCCAAGGCACCGATTGGAGCCGTCATCTCCTTTACGCGATCCTATTGAGGATCGGTCTTACCGGCGGCGGTCGAAGAGAGTCAGGCAGACGATTAATTATGCATGCTGCGACCAGGCCTTGGACATGACCAGGTCCGGGACGGTCTCTCAGGCGGCGGTCGAAGAGAGTCAGGCAGACCATTAAATATGACATACTGCGACCAGGCCTTCGACATGATCAGGTCTGGGACGGTCTCTCAGGGGGCGGTCGAAGAGAGTCAGGCAGACCATTAATTATGTCACACTACGACCAGGCCTTCGACGTGATCAGGTCCGGGACGGTCTCTCAGGCGGCGGTCGAAGAGAGTCAGGCAGATGATCGTGTTACCACGACTAGCCCTTCAACGCGATCAGGTGCGGAACGGACTCTCACACGGCGGTCAAAGAGAGTCAGGCGGGTGATCGTGTTCAACTATCATGTTAAATTCCGAACGGCCAGTACAGATAACTAGTGGGGATCAGTTCATCCAAGCCGGCGTATCTTTTTTGCAGGACTGTACTCTTGAACGGACCCTTGGGGGGCTTGCGCGAGCACGTATACAGCGTCGAGTTCCAGGGACAGGCGGTACTTGTTCCAGTCCTTGGACTTTGGGTCTCTGAACCGACCCAGAGAAACCTCAATGAGCACCACATCGTGCTGCATGACGAAGGACGGGTCGAGACATGGCATCTCTTCCACGTCCACTTTACCATCGCGCGCGTCGTACACCCGGCCAAATGTCTCGGCCTTCGCCAATCAGAGCGCGTTCACACACTAAAGGGGGACTTACCTGCATATCAGGGTTGTTCCGTTCGCGATAAGACATCATCCGTGACGCCCGCACGGAATTCATGCCATCAGCCGAAGACCCTACGGCGCGTGTTAGTGGGGTTCCGTAAAGAGAACGCGCAGACTGCACCATTCGAAGAGTACCGAGTGATCAAGTCCCGCAGCTTCGCCAAATCTCCTTCAACGAGCGGGTCGATGTTGATGTAAGCGACGCCGGGGGAGCCGTTACTCATCGACCTGGCGATCATGCCGTTCCAGGTGACTCGACCAACGATCAACAGGGAGACCGGCGTGCTCTTTCCTGGAAGAACCAGCTTAGAGTTTTTCAAACTCGACGAGTTCCACTCCAGCCCAGAGGGTATTGTGCGAGGAGCGTACACTGCCTCTTCGTGATCCACGTGGACGGCGAGGGAACGGATCCTCCTATCCGGGACATTAGATATGAATAGAGCCAGACAGCCGCACCCACCCAGCGGTGTCGTCGCCCAGGGAGTCCGCGTGCTTGAGAATCAACGAGCTTCAGAACACAGGTCAACGTCGAAGCGCGTGCAAGGTTCCGAGCATACCTCGGGAGATCGAGGAGGCCCGATACCTCGAGGTGTTCGGAAGACACAGCGCCATCGACGACGTCGATCGGCGCGTTCGACACATTCTCCGGGGCGTCTCCAGGACCAGACGACGACGACCCGTCGACCGGCAGAATCGATGACGGCGGATCGGGCGACCCACTGTTGCCAGGGACTTCGGCAATTTCTTGAGCAACGGCCGAAGTCCCGCCCGACAAGGCGATCTCGTCCAAAGCCGGCGAGGAAGGGAGGTCAGCGCTTTCGATGGGCTGGCTGCTGCGGGACATTCATTAGCAATGTAAGGACACGACGCCGAACACGTACCCATCCAAGGTGTCGGCAGATCCAGTTGACACAGAGGAAGGAACCGCGCCTCCAGACACCAACCCGTCCACGGAGTTCCCGCGAGCTCGCTTCTTCGATTTCGACGATCTGGCAGACATGCGATAGGCACCGAGGCTGGATACCGGGACGCGAGAGGTCCTGCATTATATGCGCAGGAGATCAGGAGCGAGGATCGGATTGTCCTTCGGACCCGAGGGCATGGTCTGTCGGGGCCGTTGACGGGGGACGGTGTCGGAGGCCGTGAATAACTCGTCCCGCCACGGAAAGACCCCTTCATCGAGCCTCAGGAGAAACGACTCAGACATGAAGGAGCGGAGCGGGATCAGGTGGTCGTCGCGAAAGAGGTGTCTCGGTAAGAGACGCACGCAGCACGCACGGTTACCCGAGGGTTTGAGCCGAGACAGCATCCGGCGCCCGGACTTGCGGGACCTTTTGCCTTCTATTCCTACAGGTTTACCACAATACCATCGGTTCATCATTGCGGCACATCCCAAACACTGTATTCCCGTACTCTGAAACAAAGAGACACAGAGTGCGCCGGTGTGCGGCCGCAGATAGCCGCGATCGAGGGCGAAGAGGCAATTCGTTGCGCAGAAAATTTACGAACGGGAGGGTAGCCTGCTTCTTATTGAACACAACAAATTTACAAGCAAACGGCCCGGTTATTCGGACGAGCCCAGCCAACGAACCAAGGATCGGTCTCCGTAAACCTGGGCTGCGTCCATTCCCGTCCTATGATACGACCAGATAGCCGCAGCCAAGTCTCGGACAGAGACGGTCGTCCCGGACGCAGACCACAACCGTTCTGGCGCGTCCTTCACCACGACCACAGTCCCCCGGATCACTGTGTTCTTGTCCTTTCTGACGACGTTCGCCACGTCGTTGACGTCTCCCGTGCTTCCCGCGTACATCGAATAGTGCCACTGATAGGCCGTCCTTTTCGGGTCGAAGAAATTGCAAACCCGTCGCACCTCGCACCCTAAAAACTCGGCGATGGCTTCATCCCCGATCTTGCCTCTGTCGTCGCACGGGAGGTCAAGATCGTCCATGAGCCAGGTCACGTTGTCGCGACTGGCCAGAGCAGGACCGAGTCCGAAGCAGGGCTCGTTGGGGTAGATAGCGATCGCGTTCGGCATGATGCTGTGGGCACGAATGAGCGGACATCGTCTGAGATCGAAAACCACGAACCTTCGGCCGCTGTCGAGAAGATGCGGTACATCGACGGCTGCACCAGAATTTATACATCTCGATTGCTATCGACACACAGAGCTGCTGGGTGTTCAGGACATCCGAGACCAGGGGCGCAGCAGCCGCAAACGCATCCGCCAGGTATGCAATTTCCTCTGCACCATCCCCCGACACCAGTTATTGAACCGATTCGCGCCATGGTCCGGTCCGTCTTTCGATCGATCGCGGCCGAATGGTCTGGCCGCAGTATCCGGCCGCAGGACCATCTTTCACCGAGAACGGAGAATAGACTGCCGGTCGGTCGGGCTGCCGTGACGCGTGCCTGGAGCATCTTCAGTGACCGAGAAACTGCATTAGCTCGAGCGATCTCGGCACAGAGAGAAAAGGGGTTCAGTTCATCCGAGACCAGGGCCGTTTCCCTGTCACGGATACAGGGCGTCGAAAAGGATATAGCTCGGATCGCGAATAACAGGAGAGTGCGTAGGATCACGTAAGTAGGATATCGGAAAGGTTAGCTACCACGGCCCGCATCCGGCGGTCCTCTTCACGTCCGATGACATTCAGGGAACGGACGAGGCGGCGTTTCGGGAATAGCACCGCGAGCTTCGGAAAGCGGTCAAGAATCCCGATCCAGC
The DNA here is from genome assembly GCA_022160365.1 of Vararia minispora EC-137. Lineage (NCBI taxonomy): Eukaryota > Fungi > Basidiomycota > Agaricomycetes > Russulales > Lachnocladiaceae > Vararia > Vararia minispora. The sequence continues at coordinate 23,203 of MU273713.1, forward strand.
GAGCAACTGCACCGGCCGCGTACGCCGCACTGGGCAGCGCAAGAGCGAGTGAGCGGACCGAGTCCGCCCTTACCCTGCGAGCGAAACTATTCACCACGGTCGCCCACTGACCCGCGACGTGGTTTCGCACGGTCACGTCGAAGTGCGGCATGGGGATCCCTTCGTCCGCGCACGCACCGAAGCGGATTGCCGGCATAACGTCGGTCAATGTCGCGCTCTTCCACATGCGCACGCGCGTTATTTCCTGCGTGCATTGATCGAATTGGTCGACCGCGACAGTGGCAAAGTCTTGCATCAGGTGTTCTTCTGGGGCCGAACTCAGGCAACGTCACGTCACAGGAAGGGGGACGTACGGAAAGTCCTGGCAAGCTGCCGAGTAATGTCCGGAGCGCCGGAGGGCCAGATGCACGCGTCCACATGGACGACGGTTTCGCGAGGAAAACAGAGTAGCACTAGAAGCCCCTCGACCGAGTGGGCAGGACCGGTGACGGACAAATACTCGAGCACGGGAAGGTCAACCAACTCGGATAGGTCGAAAGGCTGCTGAGTTAGGTCGACAACGACTTGGGGGCTGAGGGCGTTGAGTACGCGCAGAGTTTTTAAGGAAGGACAATCCGCCAAGGCCGACGCGAACACCGACGCACCCGGGCGCGGCAGTAGGTCACCGTCGTACTCGATAACTACAGAGGAGAGATTCCTGCACGACAGGACCATGAAACAGTTTTTGAGTATCAGCGTCTCCAAATTGGGCGCCTGCAGCTGAAAGTTGCCTTCCGCGAGAAACGATGCGTGTGCGTGCTTGATATTCCAGGAGTAATCTTGTAGCTCCAGGTGGGTAAGGTTGGAGAGTGAGAAGAAGGCTCCGTGGAGATCAAGGGCCCTGGCGAAACGCCAGACGCGGACACGGCCATCGCAGATTTTGAGAGAACGTACACGGGAGAGGTCGATGTTCCTCAGGATGACGCCTACGTGACCCACGTCGACCGGTGTGTAAGCCAGGGCTTGAGAAGGAAGTAAGGGTCGCTCCCCGCTGATTTCGACGTCGATCGGGGTGGAGCCAGCTCGTAGTTGGAATGCAGCTGTCGCGAGGGGCAGCAGGCCGACGGAAGAAGCCCACACTTTTTCGCACCCGATCGCGAGCATCCTCCAGGCGCGACAGATGTGGGAAAGCTTGACCCACCCCAAGTCACCTCTTTGCCCGCGACCGAGAACGATTGGCGCAATGGTCATGGCATGTTTAATGATCTCTTCGAACACTTCCTTGGGAACCCTCGCAGCGCAGCTCTCTTTCACGGCATTCTTGCTCGTCTTCAATGTGGCGGCGAAAGAAGGTAGTTTGGCTAACGCGATGTCTATGCCTCTGACGAGAGCGAGGTCGACCTCTGCCCCCGACACACGGCGGCCGTGCAGGAGATCCATCGTCTCCTGGGTCATCGAAAGCCAATGGTCCACCACCTCGCGAGACATTCTGGTCCATAATTAACGATCGCCTGGAGATGCGTAACGGATCGACGAACCGCGACAGTACGGGCAAGGGCTGTTTGAGGAGAGCGCAGGAGGCCGTAATCGACCGACGACGGTATGTACCCGTTTTCTTATGGCAGGCACAGATTTCTCGTCGCAACAGTGTTTCTCTTCAGCAGACGTCCTCGGCCGAGGGCCGGAGAACAGAACCGTCCGAAGTAAGGGATCGTCCTTACCGGATGGACACTCGGTCAACGGAAGAAAACTACGCGAAAGGATCTAACCCGACACGAGCGACTGCCCGAATCCCTCTCCGAGACAACCGACGTGGCAGAAGATTCAACCGCCGTGTTCAGGACAGCCTGAGGAAGCACTATCGAGAGCCGCAGGCAAAGGCCCGAGCGACCGCGAGTGCAGAATCTGCGCGGAAGGGGAGATCGTCGTATAAAGCGGAGAGAGGAGATCCACGTGGACCCGGCGCAGCTAACAGCCTTTCGCAACTACGCATTCGCCACCCGCAATGTCACAAATAAAGGGTATGTTCTTCTCTCAAAGAGTTCGCTGTCCAGTTCACCGTGCCCGAATAGTCACTGAGGACAAGCGCGTGTGCGACCTGCTTCCCCCCGCCGTTGTGTCGTTCGTCAACCTCCCCGCGAAACCACCGACGAACGTCGTCGACTGGACCTGCATACACCCCGCGCACATCCAAGAGTTCATTCGCGTTCTTCCGCGGCCGAACAACCACCTCTCCGTTCTACCGTACGCGGTCGTTTATGCGCCTGAGGTATACCCAGGCTCGACCGACTTCAAGACGGTTTCGGTTGGTCTGCAATTGTACGGATACATTGCAAGCGCGCGCGTAGGGGAGCATGGCAACTGGGACATGTACGTCTTGAACACCGCGCGCCTTCACCGCTAATGGGTCACAGGACCGAACGGGGCATTCCCCGTGCGTTATGGAACCTCAGAATCGTGGGTGGTCCTCTCGCCGAAGTCTTTCGCCAGCAAGCAGACGCTCTGTGGGACATTGAACAGTTCATCATCGCGTCTATTCGAGGCCACGGTCTTTCTGTCGCCGACGAGGAGAAAGGGCGTGCTCATTTCCGGAAGAGCATCTTCATCGCTCAGCGTGTATTCCACAAAGTGCGTCGAGCGACGCCAAGACAGACCAGTTTCTCAAATGTTGAATCAGGTCAGGAACGGCAAGCCCGAGAAGAACCTTGCGAAAGGTCTTGCCGCGCAGTATGATCGGAAGTGGCGCATCCCCGAGGTCCCCCAGTTCGGCGAACGCCTGCAAGACGGCACGATTAGGCCATATCGTCAAGAACGATTCCGTCGCGGGGACTTCGTGCAAGTGTCGGTCCAGTTTGACACGCAAAGTTCATTACCTCCCTCAGGCGATGACGTCGTCGTCCGTCTGCTGCTCAGGCAATTAATTCTGCTCGTTCCCGCCGCTGACACTGGCGCAGGCAAGGTCAGTCCGCATTTCCTCCCCTTGGCAGGACCCGCTGACAGGGAACTAGATCATTCCCGGGCTTGAGATTAGGGGGGAAAAGAAAGAGGACCGGCGCGAGGTCGCGGTTGACAAGGCGCCCGCTTTCCAACAGATGTTCTGAGCCCTTGCCTCTGTACCAGTACATAACTCCTCTCGAAGACCCTTCGAGGGCCGAGTCGACGGCTCACTAAAGTACATGTTTTTTGACGAATGGACCCTTTCGCCCCAAGGGGTGCCCGACGTCCGACAACAGAGAACGACGCTCTACCGAGATAAGTCACTCGAGAGCAAGCAGCACGTCGTCACCCTATGCCTCCCTCGTACGACAGCGAGCACGTCCGCCTCCTCCCCCCCCGCTCTCGCTGTTAACGGGCCCGTTCCCGACCGAATTTCCGCCCGAGGTCCCTTGACGGAGTATGTTGATTGACCGTGTCGAACTTCCGGTAAAGATTTCACGGCGGCTGCGGAAGGAGTCCGACCGAGAGCAGCCACCTCGGAAGGGGGGCGCCTCCGAGCCTGGCGACGGTCCTGGTCCGCCCTATGTACTTGACTCCTGCGGACCATGCCTGTTGCACAATGCTCTTGTCATTACATGGACGACTTCCTGTACCGACGCATGACCTCAGCAGTACTAGTGCCGACTTAGACTGCAGATGGGAGGTGGCTCGTACGCAACACCCACTCGTCAGCGCGCTGTCTTGTGTTTTCCCTAGAATTGCGTTCCCTTCCTCATCCAGGCGAGGCGGCCCGAGCGGCACCTAGACCTATGTCACACGTAAGAATGCCGCCAGAGTGCACCCCACAACGAACAAACTTCACCTTTCTGCGCGTGTCTGAGGGAACAAGCCTCGGACCCCAAGCAGTTGACCGCGCTTCACGACAAATGTGCTCGATCCGCGCGCCGACACGATTGTAATTCGACCGCTGGACGACGTACTGCACCGCGGAGATGCAGATCGCGAGGAAGACGTGCGGCCGTCATCAGCAAGGCTGTTTGATAAACACACGACACGCGTGAAACGAACGCCGAGGCCCGGCCGGAAACGCGCGTAGTAGTACCCCGTACCCCGCCAGCGCGGCACGCCGTTCTTGAAAAAGAAGTCATAGCTGTGCCGCAGGGTCGTTGAGCTCAACCGGAACAACGCTGCTTCTCGAGAGACATCGCGCACCGCTTGCGGCCCTCGCTGTCACATAAAATCTTTCCTATCACACTGAGTCGTGCAAAACGCTCATGGATGTTTTTAACGCCCGGGTTCTTGTCAGGGCCGGGCCCGGTATAAGACCGACAGCCAACCAGGCCGACAGAAGACGACTGTGACGTACTGGAGCAGCATGCTCTTTTTGTATACGCCTTGGAAATCTCGGACGTGCTCGCTGAAGGGGAGACGTCGACCCATGAGCAAAAAGATGTGCCCTTGCGCTCGACGTTAGCCAAGAATGGTTGCAGAGCACTGCACTTCGCTCACCTGACAAGCCTCGCAGGCGCGCGATCAGTGACCTCGCTCCCCACACCCGGTCGGTCGCTGCTGCCAGATCGATGGCGCCGGATCGCATTCCCCTTTTTTCTTTGTTGGTCTACTGGGGTTGCACGAGTGGAAGGGCCTGGGAAGCAACAAACGGCTGCGAAAGAAAGGCGAGGAGAGGGTGGAGGTCGAGGCGGGGGACGCGACCAGCCAGAAACGCGCGCCTTCCCGGACGGGCACCGTCGAGGCGTTTATCGACAGTTGCGGAGTAAGCTGAAGGGAGAGGAACATCGGGATGAGCGTCCGAGTAGTTCAGACATGACACGAACGGAGGGGCCGGCCAAGGCGAATGACTCGACGAGGCGGCCGGTTCTTGAGAAGGCCGGCTCCGTGTCGATCCTTGCAGCGGGACGCAGAGAGGTCGAGACGCATGCAAAGGGGGCAATGAGGGACCCACCCGAGTGTCCTAGCATAAGGACAGGCCGTTCGGGTCCGTGCTGCATCAATATCAAGCAGCGACTCACCTGAAATGGCTGCAGAGACTCCAATGGTCGTTCGCCGACCCTCTTCGACTGTACGCCGGCCGGACGAACGGCAGGGCGCCGTAGCTCGCAGGCAAGTACAGTCTGCCCGAGAGGAAGGATGTATAGAGAACGGCAGGTCACTCCTCTTCGCCTGCCCGACCCAGTCGAAACTCAGCCATGGTCACCGCATCGAGATCGGCGAGCCGCCTGAACTCCGCATCAAAATCAGATCCCAGCCTCTTCGCCATCTTGTCCGACGTGAAGAATCGCAGAACAGCGAGTCCCTTGATACTTTTGATGCGAGATAGCATCACATACATCCCTTGCAGCGTTTTGGCACTTGCGAGATCCACAATCGCAGTGTCCAGAGTCATCCCCTGGCTCTTGTAATCCGTTATGGCATATGCAGGCAGCAACGGTAGTTGAAACCGCCGAAATGATATGGCCGGCACGTCCTCCACACAGGAAGGCAACGTAGCCCAGGTCGATTCCGGAAAGACGGCCAGGATATTCTCGGGCAACCCGTCGACGATGAGTCCGGCTCCAGGAATCTCCACAAAGGCACAAACCGGATGCTCCAGCCCGTCAGTGTTCCGCTCAACCACAATATGACGAAGAACACCTTCCGCACCGTTGACGGCACGATGAGCCATGGACAGGTTCTCTGTGAGCAAAACCTTCATGCCCGGGAACCACGGTAGAACACCGAGCATACCCACTTTCGAAGAAGGAAGACCCAGCGCTCGCGCAGCAACCTGTCCCGAGAGCGGACGACTCGATCGACCCGGTACAACGTCCTTCGCGCAAGCGTAACGAACGGTGAGTCCTGCGTCCTTAGCGCGTGCGTTCACCAGTCGACGGTTCAGGGCGTCTCGCATGTCCCGCTCCCCGACGATGACGACGCTCTCCCGAAAGATCTCCAGCGACGACGGCTCTCGTAGCTTCAGCTGCCCCAGGGTCCGACGAAGGATCACCTGATAGTCCGATTTCCCGTTCATGGAGGAGGTACAGGTCGCCCGTCCGACACGAAGCCTCGCGAGGAGCTCTCCGTATTCGGGATCCTCTTGCTGCCTAACGATTTTCCGCAGGATCACGACGTCTTTGAATAGTCTCCACAAGAACGCACCCTGCCGTGCGTGATGGGTGGATAAAATCTCGGACATGTTATCCGGTAAGCGAGCCACGAGTGCGTTGTTGAACATGGACAGGGCCCGGACGGGCGGCAGCTGACCAAAATCGCCGAACGCGAGGACATTAATTCCACCGAAGGGCATCTCTCGCGCGTCAGGGTCGTGTTGCCTGGCTTCCCTCAATCTAATATTGAGAAACGCCAACTGAGCCGCGCTGACCATGGACACTTCGTCGACTATCAGGTATAATTTCCCCTTCCAGATATCTATGAGCTCCTGCGCCCGGGTCTGGCTCAAGTTGTCAATGGACCCCGCCAGTGGAAGAAACGCAAGAGCGTGCAGAGTATAGCCCCCGATCGCCACTGCCGCCTTTCCAGTCGGCGCAGCCTTCAGAAGCGAGTCACCTGCACCCTGTCGAACGAGGTATGCCTCGATTGCGTTGATCAGGTGAGTTTTTCCTGTCCCTCCCACCCCGGCCACGTATCTCAGCATCTGCCTGTTCCCTCGATCGCCTCCCTCGAAGTGTTCAGCGAACATCGACATAACCGCCAACTGTTCTTCGTTTCCCTGCAACGCATACTCTTCCACGATCTGCTGTAAGACAGGTATCGGGACAAGCTGCTCCCCATCGCCTGCGCCGTCGACGACCGCCGTCGAACGACGAGGTGATTGTGCACGAGTCACTTCGGCGGACGCTGGCTCGGACGCGCGCACAGAGGGAGTGTGAAGAGGCAGCACCTCTCTCGAAGCAGCGGGTCGGCGATCGGCTTTCAAGCTCGTCACGCATTCTCGCACAGGATCCAGGGCAATGGCAGCGTACTCGGGGGGTGCTTCCCCCGACCCGAGGGCACTGACCTGACCCACAGCGGCCCTCATCTCTTCGTCGGAGGCGACGAGACCCGCGTCGACCAGAGCGTCCAAGCAGTCACGGGTAGCCGGGCGCAAAGCACTCACAGATGTCTCGAGAAAAGAGTCGGCCATAGAAGGCATCGCCACACCTAGAAAATCGGCAGGTTCTTCATACATCATCGCGAGTTCGAACGCTGACTGGTCACTGGCGCTCAGCATGCTTGTTGCAGGACGGCCAGCAGCTCTGGACCGCATCTCGTCCCTCCGCAGGCGTTCGGATTCCGTGCGAGCGTCGCGGCATTCGTTCTCGATGTGAATGTTCCGGATTATTTTGGCAAGATAAGGAGGAAACGTCGTTGACTGGAAAGCCTGTGTCCACGACATACCGGACGGAATGAGGTCTTCTGCGTCTCTCCATGGCTTGAAGAGAATCATCATGCTCCGGTGGAAGGAGGTCTTCTCTTCGTCAGAACGATCGCTCCGACGGATCGGAGGCCCCGAGAGGACAGGCACATGGGCCAAAGTACGAACCCTCAAAACGTGTGAAGCGTGCTGAGGATGCTCAGGCAGGAACCGGTACCGCCGGGAGGAATCTTGTCGAGTACTCCTTCGTCGGTCAGCTGCGCGCTCCGAACAGACTTCCTTGCAGACGCAAGACGCGAACTCCCAGACACTCATATTCTCAAACAGAGGATCGACAGGACGGTGCAAGTAATCTTGTAAGCTGTTTGACCTCGTCACCATTCGTCGCGAAATGCCGAGGACCACGTCGAAACTGGTGTCGCTAACTCGGTTTGTAGGGATGTTCGCAGGGCCGGCCGGTCCTCCATCCAATTCAGAATCACCGACTTCCGTCGACGGCCCGTCATCAGGCAAGTGTCTGCTCATATCCCCCCAGTAAAGGCTCGCAAATTGATGACTGCAGTACAAGTCGCCACCCCCGACAACATAGCTCATAACCTGCTGGTGGGAGAGCTCGAGCCTACCCACCATGGCATTGACGCATCGAATTAAAAATGTCTTCCGCTCGGCGCGCTGATCGTCTGAATTCCGGTCGGTTTTCCGGATGGCAGCAAGCACCGCCTGAATACCCACATGCATAGGCAGAGTCGACTTCGTGATGTAATCCGTTACATAGTACACCAACGCCTTGGCGGCAGGGCCCGAACCTATGTATTTGATATCCATATTGCTCTGGAGCAGGAAAAGGACGACATCATTAAAATTGCTTATCCAGGGATGCAGTCGGCGCAACAGCACCGACCCCGTTTCCTCGTCGATCTCTGTCAGCGAACGAGTCCGCCCGTCCATCCGCATCCGGCAGTTCGCGTCTGTCTTGGGTTGACCTCGTTTCAGATACTTCCAGCACGTCTTCGTATGAATGTGCCAATTGTAAGCAATCGCAAGCTCTTTGACAAAGCGCACGAAGGCGTCCTCAAAAGCAGCCCTTTCGCCGTCAGACATCGCGGCAGGGTCTGGCAAGTGCGGGGGAGCGGCGGTGCGTACGCCGGCGGAATCTTGTCCCGGCCGATGCACGTCTCCAGGAGGTTCGCGCAAAGCTTCCTCCATACCCGGCAACTCACACTTGATAATTGCTTCGAGCCATACGAATAGCCGCTCTCGAAAGGCAGGGTCTGCCGCCATCCGATCGCGGACATCCTGAGGCGAGAGATTGCCTCTCAACCACAGCAACATGTGACAGTGTAAAGATCCTCTCCCCTGTGCCTCCACGGCTCCGAAATACGCCTCAGATGTACCAAACAGACCCGGACTCTCTCGTCCGTGCCGCAACACGATATGAATAAAATTTTGCATGACCTTGTCGAACCAGATGGCGGCCTCGGAAGGGTGCTCTGCGACGATCTTCGTCCGCTCCCATGCGGAAAGCCGGTCCCACTGATCAGGGTCACCTCCACATAAGGAGTAGAGCTCCCGGCTCTGGACGTCAGTCGGGTTCAGGGTCACGAAGAGAGCAGGACAGCCAAAGCCTTTCAACATCGCCCGGGCTCGATTCCTGGCAGCCTCCTTGGCACCGTTCGACCCCATGACTTGCCGGCAGCACAGGCGGATCTTATTCAGAGCAGTCAGGATCCTTTCTTCGCGGTGGGATCTGGGGGTAGCATCCTGATCGGCCTCGTATCTGTTTCCCAGTTCCTCGAGATCCGACTCGGACTCGAGAAGGACCTCAACGAAGTCGTCGTAGTTCGACTCATCCAGACGAAAGTGGACATCCTGCGTCGTCTGCGCTCGCTGCATGGCGTTAAAGCAGACGTATGGAAACGAAAAGTCGCGGGCAAACGGCATACCATCCATGAGCATCATATTTTTCAGCTGTTGGGCCATGGATAGTCTCAACCGACCGTCCCTCTCAGGATGATGGAACCCTCCTATGCCGAAGGGATCCAAATGCGGGAAGGCGAATGAAAGCATTCGTGGATCACGGTCTGCAATCAATCGACTCGCCCCCGTGGAGCGCACGAACGGACGACGCTCGAGGCACCACTGTAGAGCACGAGCCTTCATGGCGGTCGACGCGACCGAGCTCTGTGAATCACTACCGTACCCCACTGTCTGAAGGTATAATTCGCCTTGGGGAATGATTAGATCCTCTGCGGGAACGTACCCCGAGGTCATGCTGTCCCTTGCAGATTCGATTCCCGCGCCGACGGAGCCTTCTGTCGACGTAACCTCTATCGTAGCAGGGATTCCCGCGTCCGAACCAGGCACAAAGCCGCCAGCCCCATCCACACGAATGGCGCGGACATTCGTCTCGCTAAACTGGATACCGTCAGCTACGTAATAGCTGTTAAATTCTGTAAGAAAGCGAGTCATCAGCCTCACCCGGGACAGAGAGACGATCACGGGGTGTAAATTCCGAACAGTGTCCACAGTGGGCTCGGCAGTGCCGTGTCTCACGAACACCACGCAGATGCCAAGGCCATCGTCGTCGAGGCATGCGGGCAGTATCCGCGACATCCCTCCGAAGTCTTGTGGAATGATAGCGCAGTGTCCCTTACTCATCCGCTGGCGAGGGAAACCCACTCGACCGTCGTCCTCTACGGAGATCAGGTATGTTATCTTCGTCAGCCGGCACGCAGAAGCGTATTGCAACTCGGCAGCCGAGGCCTGTCGAAAAGCAGCGAGGACGGTCGCGGGGAGACATCCGTACGCATAATATTGTTTATTGGCGATGGCGTCTCGTGGCATGCGGGCCTTTCCGAGCGCAGCGTTGCACGAAGTGCATACGAGGACTGGCGCCCGAGAGGTCCTCGACGACAAGCCGTTCGGATGAAGCAGCGCTCGCCTGTACTCCACAAAGTCATACTCAGGAGGGTAGAGTCGGGCATCGAGCGTATGATCCACTAATACATCCAGAGACACGTCCGACAAAGTCCTGGACCTCACATCAGAGGGAAACTTCAACTGACCGCACACGGCGCACGTGCGCCTCGACCATCGACTAATATCCATCGATTCCTGCCATTCCCGAATAATCGACAGCCGGACTTCCTCGGAGTACATCTCGGGAAAGTCTGCAGTCAGGGCGAAGAGAACAGGTAGCTCTGAATGGCCCGCCTCAACCTGAACCTCCGGAGTGATGTCTGCAAGCCGAAAGCGACCAGAAGTCCCAGAGGGGGGGATCGGTCCTGCAGAAGAAGCGGCGACACCTATGGCCTCTAAGCCCTGAACGGTCATCACACGCTCGTTCCGGCGTTGGACCAGAAGAACACAAGCCCGACGGCAATGAGCATCACATTCGTGTGCGCGCAAACGCTCGAAAGCGCGAGGCTTGGTCGTTCCTCGAGGAACAGACATCAAATGCGCATATGCGAGTTTGCGGATCTGCGCGAGAGTCATGAAGGGCATGGTCCGGACGAAGAGGTAGTAAGATCGGTGATCAAGCACGAGAACTGTACGATCTCGTTTATCGCTATTCCAAAGGTATCGTTCTATATCCGCGGGCTCCATTACGGCCGTCTCGAAATCGTACCAGCGAGCCATCGTCTCGACGGATACTGTATCGCTGGCTGCAGCCAAATCATCCGCGCCCGGCACGAGAACGCGCACCGAAACCCCGCCACGGGTTCGATCTTGAACGAGTGAGCAAAGGCAATGCCTGGAGAAAGGAAGACGTACTTTGAACGGCGGGAACAGAACTGCCCGACTGGGCGCCGGGTGGAGCATCAAGAGAGTTTTCTGACCAAAGCAAGCGAGTAAGAGGAAGCCTGCCCGCCGACGACAGAAATACGCACCGAAAAACCCGCCGGGCAAGCGGTCGGCGATGTCCGCCGCTCCCCGCTCGGACAGCACCGCCACAGACGAAGTCGGGGTATCGAGAGGACTCGATACCCGGTCCGTAGGCGATTGCTCGAAGGAGACGGCACCGGCAAGACCAGGCAGGTGCTCGGCAGGCATAGGCGAAAGGGGTGGTCGTTCGGCGACTAAGGCGAGAGGTCAGCCGAGCTTACTCAAGCACGGGATGCGTACGAGGAACACCGAAGGACGAAGTATCGGAAGAGGCGCGCGGATCCTCCCGGTCTAGATATCCCGTCAGCAGAAGCTTGATTGGAAGAAACGACCACTCACCTGCTCGCGGCCGTTCGTGGTCCAAAGGCGGCGGCTGAGACGGCGAGATATATGGGATGTGGCTCGAAAACAAGACGCCCGCAGACGAGTGCAGCTCTGTAGCGGACTCCGCACAGAAACCCAGTCTTGCTCGCTTTTGCCGGGGACTGACTAGACAGTCATCCGCCGATCGCTTCCGTGCGCCCATCTCAATGCGCGCGCCAGAGTGCGTCGCTAAAGCAGAAAGGGGGGACGGGCTACCAGGAATCGGCGACATCGAGCAGAAGCACGGTTATCTGCCGGAGTGCTCTGTCGACCGCTCACGAGAGATGTCGCTTTAACCGATTCGGGGCCCGACCGGCGGCAATTTGGGCTGCGGCGCGAAGCACGTCCTTCGACGAGAGGCGGAACGGGAACGGGAGACGAGCCCGATCTAGTTAGGCCTGATCGAACGCCCAAAAAACTTGACCGGATGCGTGCCGGCCGAATGCGAGGGAAGAAGTGCAACAGGACCAGAGGCAATCAACGCGGTCCCTCGAAGATCCTAACGATACACACCGGTCCGAGACCGTCCCGCCGTCACTCTGTCCTGAATCGACGTCTACCGCGCAGCCTGTTCCGTGCAAAGAATGTACTGTCAGCGACGCGTGTCAAATGGGAGCGGACGGAGGACCGGGTCGGCCGCTGACCAGCGGCGGGCAACGACGAACGGCCCCGTCAGCGCGACGGAAGAAGACAACCCGCTTCAAATATTCACGAACCGGTGACGAGCTTCGACGAAACCGGTAAAACGGCGGACGGGATTCACGGCCAACCGATGTATGTATCCGACCCTCGCAGAACAGGGATCTGCATCCGGCTCACAGAGAAAGAAATCTCCCGGGAGGGAAGGAGCGGAAGAACCAGAGACTATTTATCCTAACGAGCCGTACAGGTCGAGGAACCTTCAATGCGCAGAATCCCCGCCGAAGTGCTCACGCGCATTCTTCGATTCGCAGTGGAGGGCTCGTACTCATCGGGACAGGTCAAGGATACCTGGGCCATGCTCCATGCCGTCTGTCGACGGTGGTATCAGGTGCGTCCCCGATCTGCCCGCCGACCCTCCCCTAACCGAACGGAAGACCATGCTAGTCCAGGGCAGCATCGCGGCAGACATACGGATCACTAATGAGCATTGGGACGTGGTCTTCGCAACCCATCTTCTCGAGCGCTCATTCCCTGCTCCTATTCGACTGACTATCGACCTGGATAACATCGCCAGGAACTGGCGGACGGCCAGGGAACTGCAGTCGTTCCTGGAGACAGCAACGCGGGATCATCGCGCACGCATCTGTTCTCTTGTCGTGAACTGTCCCGGCGTCAAATTGGATTTCCGCAGCATCCTGCTCCGCGCCCAATTTCCTGAACTCCGGCACCTCGTCATCGGGAAGAACCTGAGAAAATGCGCCTTACTCACCGCGGACGGACTATCGGAAGCTATCCCGGCTGCAACGACTCTCCAGGTCCCTTCGACGATCAAGCTCGCGAACGACGAAGACGTAGACGGGCCCATATTCACCAACGTTGTCAAGTTGGAGTTGATCGGCGCACACGCGACAACGAACAGGTCCGTCGATTGGGATTTCATGGCGGTTGTTGGACGACTCCCCTCCCTTAAGTTCCTGTCCCTGGAGAACTACTTCCCCGACTCCTCTCCGCCCCACTCAGTCTCGCCGGTCATACTCCCCTCCTGCATGAGGGAAATCTCGTACCAATCTTGCAAATCCGCGTCCTCTATAATGGACATCGACGCTCTTTTCCAGCACAGCTCAGCACGACGGTACGTGCGGCTTCGACGCGTCGACGCTCGCACCCTTGTGCAGACCGTCGCCGGAGCTCTCTCGAACGCCGGGCTACGCTTGAAGAACGGCGAGCTCCGAGCGGACAGTTCGGCAGGCAAGCAATGCTCACCACCGAATACTCATTTCTCACACGCGATCAGGAACAAGCGGGCACTTGACAACGGCGACGATTGTCGTCAACAGCCCCAACGACTATGTCGAACTTCGGATAGGGGCAGTCCTTTCGTCAACCATTCCCGCGGTCTACCATATCCAAGCGGAAGGTGTGGATGACAGTCTTGCGCATATGCTCGCGTGCGTTCCAAAGGACGGCATGCGTGACATGCTCGTCGTCTGCGACGTCCCCGCGCGCTGCCTGTGGCGTTACCTAGGTCTTTCCGAAACCCTAACGAAACTCCATATCGTCGGTTCCTCGGCGCAAGAGTTCGCGGAGGTATTGGAACAAGACCCGGGTAGGTTCCCGGCGCTACGCCATGTCGCAATAGCAGACTCATCTTGTGTATGGCGTGAGAGCCGGCTGCTCAGAGCACTCGGGCGAAGGAACGCCAAAAAAATGCCCCGATTGTACACTCTCGGCATCCCCCTAGCACCAGACAAAGAACGGAGCGACCTGTACCACGAACACGCCGAGTTGCTTGAGCAGGTCACGGAGGAGATTCTGCTGACTGGAGGCCATGGGACGGTTGGAGGGGATTAAAGAGAAGAGACGGCAGATGAAGGAGGAGAGAAAAACGCAGCAGGTAGCATGTAAGCGGACGGGGATCTGCGACGCTTTGTGCGACGGCGGTGCCCGATATCTTGAGGTATGGATTCATGCCGAACTTATCAACATCGAGTGCAAGCGCCGCATCATATGCTCCAGAGAGTGACCGGAGGTCAGGAATCAGGATAAGGAACGGACGGGAATTGGTGCCCGCCTTTGGAAGTACTCGGCGGAGAGGCGGCAGTTCGCATCGTGCTCGGTCTCCGACCTTGCACGCAGGTCTGCGCGCAGCACGAGAGTAAATGTTGAAAATGGTAGTGTAGATGCAGGGACGTATGAAACGCACCCAGGGCAATGTCGAGCCTCGTCCGGCGGGAGCTCGCGCACGCGCGATACGGCGGCATGCGGACCGCGCAGATTGCGTACGGACGAGAAATGCTCCCAGTCGAAATAGCTGCGGGGAGAGGGAGGGAGAGCACGCTAGGTGGCCCGCGCAGGAAAGGGAAGAGGAGTGACGCACCGTGACGCGACGTAGACTGGGCCCCGCCATTCCTCATCGACCTCGTCGTCCCCTGCTACGCCGGCGTTCTCCCTCTCCGCCTTGCGGCGCTCGCACCGTGCAGCGCGGTGCGAGCGGTCGTCGGCAAGTTCCAGCGTTCAGACCGAGGTACAGGTAGAGAGGCTGGACGAAGACGCGAGGCGGCAGCGGCGAGAGCGTCGGGTTCCCAGCCGGACGACCATTCGATGATGTAAACGAGGCCGGGCTGGACGACTTTGATGTGTCTGCGGGCCATGTGTGCGAAGGCGGTAAGCTCTAAATGGCCGCCATACGATGCTGCGACGTCGTCTGGTCAACGCCTGTCCACTCAGGCCCCGAGATGCGCGCCGCGACGACAGCGGGGCAAACGAATGCGGCGGACGACGGACCTAGAGTGCGCGTACAGCGAAGGTGTACGACGATGCCGCGCTCGTCGTCAACGAAGGGCGCATAGCGGGCCTTGTGCCGCTCACTCCAGGCGCAGATGTCTTGGCGGAGCTGGGCGAGGCGTGCCTCGGAGCCAGAGCTGGTCGGAGAGGGGCAGGGACATACAGGCCATTCCGAGAACGAAGCGCGCCCAGGACAGAGTCGAGATCCTCATGCCTGAATTTGGCTAGGGGTTTTGAGGTCCAGCTTGTGGGTTTGTATCGCTCGACGGAGGGTCCGGAGCAGCAGCCGTCGCTAAGCGTCGCGAGGCCAGGGCTGGCGCACGAAAGAGGGCGACCACCTGTCGACGCCATGGGACAACTGTATTAATATTCTGACGGGATAGTACGCTCTTTACGATAATGTTGTGCGGAGAGATACTACTCGGAGAGGGTGAGAGGGGGGCGACACGGTGTGTCGACCGGGAGCCAGACAGGGGTTTCTCGTCCAGTCGGCGCGCGCAAGCAGAGACAGCCTGTGTAACGCGCACGGGGGAAGGAGAGGGGGAGTCCCGGGAGAAATCTGACCAAGACGAGGAATGCAAGGGAGCCCATGCACTGGCAGGCAATGCCCCAGAATGTATAGAAGTGACGGGATCGCAAACCAGCCAACTGGCCGCGTCTCGCCCTTCCACAGTGAGCACAGTCTATGTGCCGAGATGGAGCTCGCTAACGAACGGACGACAGTACTCAACGATGGAGGGACCCGGAGTTCCCGAGTTGTCACACCAGAGCCTCAAGGAGCTCGCAGCTTCGCTGACCGAAGACCCATCTCTCCAGCCCCACGTCGCTGCGCTAATGGCTTCCCGAGTCGAGAATGCACTCGAGCGATACTTTTCCGAGCCCGCAAGGTTCCGCAAGGCGCTGGGGGATGCCCGCGCAATCCTGTCCGGCTCATGGGTCCTTAGATTCATCATGGAGCACTCTTCAACAGACGCACCGACATGGACAGAGAACGACTTGGACGTCTACTGCCCAGAAGAAGGTGTCGTGATTGTCGTGGCCACGCTGCTCGACGAGGGCTACTACCCGTCCCAAGCACAGGTCCGAGACCCTCCGTCGAGGACATCGACGTCGAAGCTCATTTCTCGGGTGCTCCGATTCAACCACGAAACCCGCGGGAAAAAAATCGACGTGGTATGTACGCATGCCAGCACCCCGTTTGAAGTTGTCCTCGACTTCTGGACGACACTAGTCATGAACGCCATCACCGTCCACGACATAACAATACTGTACCCGGACCTCACACTAGCCAAACAAGGTCGTCAGCCAACGGAGCGGCTCAAGACAAGAGGGGTAGGCCACCTCCTGTGCAAATATATCGCGAGGGGATTCAACATATGGCCTTTCACGCGACAGCGGCCGACAGCCTATCGCCCAGACGATGATCGCAATTCGAGGGACAAGCGCTGCCTCTCTCTTCCAATTGCTGTGCCTGAAGGCTATGCACGAGGCCCCCGAGGTTCATCGCTTGCCATGTGGTCGATGGGAGGGTACGAGGGAGAGGAAGGGAGCCACCCCTTCACAGCGACGACAAAGGGAGCGGACGAGCATGAACGCGAAGAGTAGATTACTATATAATTAATCATTACAGAACCCTGTATTAAATGGTTACAGAAGCCCGGTGCAAGTCGAGGTTGTTGGACGACAAGCGAGGGCGCACTCCCTAGGCGCCGAATACCTTAAAGGAAGGGCGACAGCAGAGGCGCCGAACGACCAAAACAGGAAGGACGACAGGCTCCCTGACGCATCTCCCCTCGTAGGCGCCGAACATCCAAAACAGGAAGGTCGACAGGCTCCCTGACGCATCTCCCCTCGTAGGCGCCGAACGACCAAAACAGGAAGGTTGACAGGCTCCCTGACGCATCTCCCCTCGTAGGCGCCGAACGTCCAAAACAGGAAGGTCGACGGCTCCCTGCCGCGTCCCGACGTAGGCGCCCAAATTGCCTTATAAGGTGAAAACGAAGTCCCTAGCTCGGAGACAAGCCGGGTTTATATCACCCGGAATTTCTTTACTAAGCTTGATCTTACTGTTGTTGTATATACGTAAGGTGTGCCACGGTGTTCTAGCGATTGGGATAATAGTGAGGATCGTGTATAGCATGGTATTCGCATCATCTAGTATATGGGCCACGGTATGCCTGCAGGGCATCATGTGACATGTGACCGTCAGCAGCGCACTTCACTCCATCAGTTGCCTCTTCCCCACTATCCTGCACCCAACCATGGCTACCCCCCTCCCCGCACCAGTCACAGGGACCTCACAAACCACAGCGTCCCCCGCCCCCAACACGCCGACCCCCTCCAGCACACCCGCCCCAAAGCGCCCACGCGGCGGCACAGGCGCGAGCGGCACAGCAACGAAGCGCCCACGCAAGAGCAAAGCGAAAGCCGCGACGCCCGCGCCGGAGCCTGGGTCCGTCCGACAGAGTCCCGCGCCCGGTGCGAGTGTGGGTGCGGGTGCGAGTGCGAGTGTGGGTGCGGGTGCGGGTGCGAGTCAGCCGGCGTGGGCGGAGACGGCGGTCGCGGCGGCGCAGATTGCCGACGCGCTGGGCGGCGGGGCGCGGGGTGTGCAGGGCGTCGTGGGTCCGGTGGGTGCGCGCGAGGCGTCGAAGGCGCCTGTTTTGGTGTCGGTGTCGGTGCCGGGACAAGGACAGGGACAGGGGCAAGAGGAGGAGGGCGAGGGCGAGGAGGAGGCGTTGCCGGAGATGGCGGAGGACGATTATTCGGCGCAGCTTTCGTGGCAGAGTCAGTCGAAGGATAATCTCAAGTGCGCGTTGTTCTTTTTGGGAGGGGGTGTATGGGCTGATTGGGTTGGTAGGGTGCTTATGGATCATTTTACGCCGGAGCAGTATGATCGGTTTGAGGCGTATAGGCGGCACGCGCTGCCGAAGCAGGCGGTGAGAAAGGTGCGTCGTCGTCGGTGTGTCGAGTCTGTGATGTGTGTCGACGATGTCGGCGCGCAGGTTGTGCAGCAGGGACTCGGACACCAAGTGTCGACGCCCGTCGCGCAGATCGTCGCCGGGTTCTCCAAAGTCTTCGTCGGGGAGATCGTCGAGAAAGGTGCGCGCTTCTTTGTGTTTCCGTTGTTCCTGCTGAGACGGAGCGCTGCTAGCGCGCGCGGTGCAAGAGCGCCGCGGAGAGACGGGCGCGTTGTCGCCCGACCACCTTCGCGAGGCGTATCATCTGTACCAGCTTGAGACGGGTCGCGTCGGGGCGGCACGACCGGTCAAGGCGAAGCGACTGTTCCGCAAGTGATGGGTTGCTGCGACGTGGACTTGTATTGTATTTTGCTGCTCATGTGCTCGGTCTGACTACACTTGCCGACGACAGGGGATGCTCTGGGGTGGCTTGAGGCCTGACCGGCCTCAAGAGACGCATGTTATAAATGTGGTTTTACATAGCTGTCTTTGTATTCCTGGGCAAAAAGCTGGAAGCCAATCGTACCTGCTGTCCTTTACTCAATCTCCTGGATAGCAGGTTAGGCCATGACGAAGTGATCACTTCTTTGCTTCTGCTATTGCATCAATAATAGCTTTCTTGCACGCGTGTTGCTAACATATCATCAAACCTAACCAGTCGCTGAAACTGTTTTTACATCATGCTTGGTGGTATCGTTTCGAATAACATCCGGCGTGCATTCTTGTTGGCGATGCCCGACTCGGACTAGGTGGAGTTCTCCCGGGCCGAACACGAGGAAACGTGCATGGCATGTATACGCAAATGAAACAGAGCGTGCCCGTCAGAGGTCGCGTGAGGGGGACGGGATGGATTAGGACGGTTCCTGGATCGGAGGGGGTCCGGGAGATGGGAGCGCGGGAAAGGGGAGAAGAGAGTTTTGGGGAGGGACGGACATAAGGACGGAGGGCGGGGATGATGGCCGTGGGCGCAGGGAAGAGGTGTATATGAGCGTGGGAACGGCGGGGAAGACGGAGGGCGGAATGGGATCGGGACGGGGGCTGGTGTGGAAGGGAGATGAAGATAGAGACGGGGTCAGGTGCTGGCGGGGATTGGGGGGATGTGGGTTGGGAGGGAGGCGTCTGGCTTGCTTGTTCCCGCCATGGCGCCGCTGAAGCTGGAGGGAAGACGGGGCGGGAGGCCTTGCGGGGGACGGACCGGGCGAGGGTGGGATGGAAGGGTGGAGCGTTGGCCGGCTGGGGTGCGGACGCGGCCGATCCATCGGGCAGAGTCTTCCGCCGGACGAGGGCGACGGCGGGGACGCGTCGCAGGCGGGCCGGGGCTTCGGACGGGCGGGAGGAGGACGCGACGAGGACGACGGATACTCGGTGAGTGGCCTCCGGACGGGGAGAGCGGGGAAGTGGACGGACGGCGGCCTCGACATATTTGACGTCATGGACCCTCGAAATTGGGATGCAAGCGCTGCTCCACGCCCGCTGCCCTCTTCTCTCTTTTTCGGCGG
>MU273714.1:0-42334 GCA_022160365.1 Vararia minispora EC-137
CCCTAACCCTGGCTAGGGGTCCTCAAGCACGTATATAATGCTTCCACTCGCCGGTTCCCGTCCACTCGCTTACCGGCCATCGCTTTTCAAAAGTCTAAGCATAACCGGCCCTAACCCTGGCTGGGGGTCCTCAAGCACGTATATAATACAAACCCTTTTCAAAAGTGTAACCCTAACTGCCCCTAACCCTGGATAGGGGTTCTCAAGCACGTATACCAATTCACGCTGTACCCCGACGCGCATCTGCCACTGTCTGCAGCCCCTCACGCAGTACGAGAAGTTCCGCATCCTGTGTGCGCAGGCGAGCCTCGGCAGCATCGAGCGCGCCACGCACGCGGATAAGTTCTGCAGTGTCTGCCTCGGGATCGATGGAGAAGACGGGAAGCGCGGGCGACGACAGGATAGGCGACGGGAGGAGCGGCACCAGAGGTGACGATGATGCACGGCGGAGCGCACCAGA
This sequence comes from Vararia minispora EC-137, assembly GCA_022160365.1. Classification (NCBI taxonomy): domain Eukaryota; kingdom Fungi; phylum Basidiomycota; class Agaricomycetes; order Russulales; family Lachnocladiaceae; genus Vararia; species Vararia minispora. The sequence goes on from MU273714.1 coordinate 461, forward strand.
GGGCTGTAGTGGCGACGCGAGATCCATTGAACGCTCGGACTGGCCGTCGGAAAACGGGTCGTAGTTGCGCGGAGGTGGCTGCGATGGCTGCGGCGAGCGCTCGATCAAATCGCGCTGTCCCCAATGCGTATCGTGCTGAGGCAAGCCAACAGAAGACATGACAATGTCAGCACCTGCCGCCGCCCGGAGCCGCACAATTTCGCGCTCGGCTGCTGCGAGCGCAGAGCGCAGACTGTCACAGTACGGGTTGTCAAAGCCTGGGGAAGTGAAGAACACGACAAAGCGCGCACCGGATGCACTCGACTTCGTACAGCAGTACATCGTCGAAGGATCGGGCTGGCGGAGGCGCATCGCGATGGGGAACCGATTTCAGCTCGCTGTCGTGCCGTCGGAGTAGGCATGGCAAGAGCGAATGGTGAGGGGACGTATCAGCCTGAGATGACATATCGAAGGGTTTATTAGCCGCGATACAAAGACATCGCTCCCTCACCTCAGGGAGCATGGTGAGTCGGCTAGATCGCCTGTCACGCTCGTCGTCGTCAGATACAGTCGGCGAGTCGTGAGTACGCAGCCGGTGAGGCGTTGGCGGCCGTGGTGGCTTTTCGGTCTCTTGCCCGCGGGAGGGCGGAGGGGAGGGAGCCGTTTTACATTCAGAGGGATCTGTCTGAGGCTGAAGTGTGGCGGTTTGCGCGGGCAGGAGAGTGGGCGAGGCCGATGGGGAGAGCAAGGCAGCACGCGCGCGTTCTAACTAGCGGCACAATCAATCTACGTCTGTCGAAGGACAAAACACGATGGACTACGTACCCGAAGAGCGAGACCCTCATTCTCTGCGCTGAGGCTCCTGTTACGTGCCGCTGACTGTCCAAGGAGCCGGATCGCGTCGTCCCTGGACAGGCGGGGACACGATGGATCCATCAGTCCCGGCGCGGCCACGCGGTGGCAGAACGTGCAGGCAGCCGCGCGCTCGAGCTCGAGTTCGCGTTGGGCGATCATGGCTTCGAGTACAGTGATGCGTGCGCCTAACTCCTTGCGCGTCTGCATACACGCGCTGCGCTCGCGGTCGGACTCGGCCCGTAAGGCGGTGATAACGGATGCAGCGTAGACACGGAATGCCTCAGGCGGGGGCGCGAGGGGGGTAGAGGACGTGGGTGGAGGAGAGGCGGGGTGGGCAAGTGAGGAGAGGAGGATGGAGGCGTGCGGCCAGCAGCTGTAATCATTACAAATTTCGACTGGCACCAGCATTGTCAGCGCGACTCTACACGGTCTGAGCCCGATGAGCGCCGCGGCGAGCGCGAGCGGCCGGAGCGCACCTTTCTCGACGAGCTGCAATACCGCATCCCGCATGTCGTCGCGCTCCGCCTCGGATGTAGCGAGCGCGGCCCGCGCCGCGGACACGCGCACATGTAAGGCATCCTGCATGCGTTGTGCATCCGCGATCTCCTGCTCGTGTTTGATGGACGCGGAGCTGAGGGCGTCGATAGTGGAGAGGAGGCGTGCCTGCAGCACGGAAGCACGAGATGCCCACGCATCGCGCTCGAGCTTGAGTTCCTCAAGCCGACCCTATATTGTGTCACCATAAGTAGCATCATGGACGCGAGCGTCGTCGTAGCGAACCTCGCGTGTGTCTGGGGCTGAGGCAGGGACATAGGAAGGATTCATGGACGTTGTCATCGCGTGCGACGCGCTCGAACGCCCGACTTTGCGCGGAACTTGAAAGCGCCATCCATCGCTGGGCTGTGTGCATTTCCTTTCAGCCGTCATGGTGACAACAATCGATTCATGCGCAAACATGCATGCGCTCGACAGCATGCTCCATGACCCAGACGAAAAACCAACACTGTACCACTGAACTGCCAACAGGCGCTCGAAGGGACGCTCGCCGTATGTCGCCGCTCAACAATCCTAGGACGGGTCGACCCTTGAGATATCCACGTTAGCGCTGCTCGCTTCCGTGCGATGGAGTTGGGCGCGATACACGCAGCTCCCGGCCTTTCTTTGATTTCTAGTATCTACCTTGTACAGCACACTATGGCTTAGAATAGATAGTAAATCATGAAAGTTCGAGACTAAAGTGTCCAAGACTGTCGTAATCGTTACAAAGATGAAATATATCCGCATGTATAAATGTTGGTTCTCTGTCGCATTCCGATGTCGAAAGGTCAAAGCCATAATTGAGTACCTGATATGCAGGATTTCAGCGCTTCAGCTTCGTAGCTCAAAGTCATGGTCTACAGTATAGCTTGAACGGATAAGGGACACGGAAACACGTGGAATGTGCACGTGACGCGTCTTAAGACAGCAAGGCGGGATCTTTGCTGTCAGGCTCACGCTGTCGCTGTTGCCGTCCGCGATTCGGCCTACCTCTCCACCGCCGTGCACGATGCAGGCTACCCTACGGCGGTCTTATGCAACAATATCTAACGAGGCTGCTGCTGCTCGCTCTGCTTCTACCCCGCTCGCTGTCCGCATCCGCCGCCTGCGCCGAAAGAGTGCCCCAAAAATCAAGACGCTTCCCGGCTCCGACGCCCACAGGTCCGGCATGACGCCGTCTGATTATGCACGCTACATGAAAGACAAATACGAAGGTCACCTTCCCGAGCACGCGACACAGGACGAATGGCTGGAGCGCCAGTACGCCCGCCGCCGGCGCATCCGCGGCCTCAGGCAGGTTGGCGGCTGGGTGGAGGAGACTGGCGCGGACGGCGAGGTGCGGCGCAGGAAAGTGACACTGACTGAACCCGTCGGCGAAAAGATCTACCTCCCGAACGTTGTCATCCGTTTGATGCCGAACCCGACGAGGAAGGGTGAGCCGTATAACCCGTATGAGGCGACATTCCGCATCCCACCTTCGTTCACCAAGACCGATTTGCGCTCGTACCTGCACGCCGTCTACGGTGTTGCGACAACGTACATCCGCACGGACAATTATATTGCGCCTATCACGCGCATCAAGGCCCTGCCACTACCCAACAAACGTGTCCGCGGCCCTGCGTACAAGACGTACAAGCGCGCAACCATCGGTCTCGTCGACCCGTTCTACTATCCAGACATGGTCGAGGACATGTCCGCAGAGGAGCGTAGCAAGTACACCAAACGCCTCGACCAGGTTTTTAACGTTCAGGAGCGCAAGGACATGGTCAAGCGCGAACTCCTCCGCTACTCTCGTTCCAACTCCAAGGACTGGGAGTGGGACGGTCCACTCACTGTCAAGCGTGGTGTCATCCTCCGCCGTATCGCTGAACAGCGCGCTGCACGTGAGCGCAAGGTCGAGAATGCCAAGCACGACATTCTCTTCGCCCGTGCCGCACGAGCAGAGTCGTCTCAGGTGACTACAGAGACTTAGGGTGGGAGCTGGCGGTGGAGGGCGAGATCCATGGCAGCGGCGAGGTGTCGCTTTATCTTATTGCCAGTCTATTTCTTTCACGTGTCTCTCGGCGCGTGTCATACGGTTGTCAAAAATGCTACCCACGACGGTGTTCCTCCCCTACTCGTATCTTCGAACTGCTATCATCTGAGACTCACGTACGAACCGGTAGACTTTCCATCCAGCCCCGGCTTCTATCATCTGCCGCTGCTTGCATCGCTCATTTGGCTAGATGCTCTTTGTCTACTGTTGACGGGGCGGATTTTCATCAAGTTTATCAAAGCTACAAACGTCGTCGTTGCCTAGACCGCAGCCGACAACTCGCGGAACATGCTGTTGGCTGTTTGATGTTGCACAAATTGTTATAGTCGAAGACAGGTTTGAAAATGACTGTGATATACAGCGTATTTTCTGGCGCGACAGAACGTTTAAATACCACTGGTTCGAAATCGCGAAATCTCGACGCTGCTGATAAGCAGGCCAATAAATTCGACTTTATGGACCTTGATCGACACATCCATGTTTGGGAAGATCACTGGATGCGTTTGCATCAGAAGGTTAAAGGAGACGATCTTCCAGAATCGTAGGTCCACTTCGCTCTGGTTGATTCGCCATCGAGGTCATCGAGTACTTGGAACTACTTCATGGCCCAATTTATTAGGTCATTGACGAGGACAGTAGTCGAGGAGCGGGCCATTCGGGTCCGGGAAGAAGCGGTAGTGCGACCGCCCTTGACTGACATTGGTGGCTTCGGGTAGGTAGCGCAGAAATGCGTGACTTAGGGTATGACTGCGCGGTATCGCTGAACTCAGACTCCGGATTGAGCGCCATCAAACTCCTTGGCCGTCATCTCTGCGTAACTGGTGAGTATGGTCAACAAGCAGTCGAGACAGACAGAATGTTGCTGACACACAGCTCGCCAACGAACACATCAAGAGCGTCTGGTACGTCCCGCGGCGGTTCCAGGAGATGCGCTTCAAGTATGACCCCCGTCGAGAGCGCGTAGGTACATGATGCATTCATTCTTCGAGTATCTTTGGCGTCTGCTTGAAGTGCTCGCGGTACGGAGCGAGCAACCCTGTCGCCTCCCACTCTTCTCCGCTTTCGATCTTAATAGACCCAGTCTCGAGCCCCTCGCGACGGGTACCAGCACTACCTTAAACATTTCGCGCAACGGTCCGCCCTCCCTAGGTCAACGATGCCCGTATGATGGTGATGCCGCTGCCCCGGGCTGTAAGCATACCCTTCTGTCCTTATATGCCACGAAAGCTTAATATTACGTACACACTTACAACTGGCTCTGATGCGGTCACTCGCAGATATAAACTTGGCGGACCGACGGCAACTGAACTTGAACTGAACAAGCAGTGCTGCACATGTCGGCGGTGGGGATGACGTGTCCGCAGAGGCGTTCAGAAGCGGGTGCCGAGTGTAGCGATCAACTACGTCGTACAAGCAGGGGCAAACTTGAGCCTGAACGCTTTGTGCCGGATGGATTGTCGTGAAGTGCCGGTACACGTGTGTGGACATGTCGCGCAGGTTCTGTCGGCGCCGTGCGACGTAGATTCGAGTGAAAAGCGCACACGCGCCGTGAGATGGTATCGCTCATTACCCCTCCGTGCGTCAATCGAAGCTTCGAAGTGGACATGGACAGACGTTCGTAAGGCGCGAGTTTGAGCGGCGTTCTACCAGTATTCGGCGCAGCAAGGTGCCTTAAAGGATACAATGAAAGCGAGTTGTCTCCGCTCTCGTGGAGTATGTCCTAAGCAAAGTTCGCCTATACAAGGTGGCGAGCACAGTGCATGAAGGTATACAAACAACATACCCGTGTATCCTATCTTGCCCATTCGCAGGTAGAGTTTTATCAGACAACTGCGGTAGTGGAAGCGTATCGTGTACATCTAATTGGTACATTAAGTAGCTTGGTTCTGCATAGAGACATAACGCTTCACAAGACTCAGCCATGGCGTCCAGCAAGCAGCTTCGAGACGCGCGCGTGCTTCGAAGACGTCTCTAAGTACAAACCTGAATGATGGGTGCGATGGTCCATGTTTAGCGGGCTAGCGCGTACGACGCCTACATGGCACGCTACCATGGAAGATAAGCACGAGCGCGAGGCATCTATCATCCATGAAGAGCTAGCAGGGCACTGGCTAAGGGCGCGCTGAGGCGTGCTGGCTTAAATACTGGCCCTCATCTTCACCAGTGGCGGAGCCCACATTTTTAATTTTGCTGGTAGCTGCCTATGTTGCATTTTAATGCATAGAACCGGCCCGGGCCGAAATGGTGCAGCACGTGAAGTGCTGCGTCAGGCTTCAAAATGCACGCTCGTCAAAGTTCTGGCACGGAGCGGTTTCAAACGATCGGCCTTGAGAACCCTGACAAGAAAACACGCGCCTTTAACCACTTCACCAAACAGCTGTTATGAGCTCTCCGGCTTGTATAATATATATATCGCTTTTCATACATTTGCTTCCTTGCTCACCTATCCACGGTACTAGTGTCACTAGCCCATTCCTGGCTCACTGTTGCCGTCTCACTTGCTCCATTCTTTGCCCATCACCTCTCACTTACCTCTTGCTGGCTGGGGTGGTTCAGAGTTCAGAGGTCATCTTCATGCACTTGTAGAGCGCAGGACAAGGAGTGCCAATTTTGACTCCATCGGCATCGATCACGATAAATGTGGAGAGGCTATAACCCCAGCAGGCGCGGATTTGCCGGGATCCGGCCGCGTCCGGCCGCTGCCTGACGGAAAATTAGTGTCCTAGTTCAGCGCCGAAACCTCAATATCAATGCCCGGGCCAGAGTCGGGGAGTGCTGTATCCAGTCCGCGTCGCCCCCACATGATTCCACTTTGAGGAAGATAATGGTTTTTATAGTGACATATATGGGATAGCCAGGGTTTAGGGAAACAAGCCTGTTCCGTGAGACGATGTCCAGTTACACCGATATATGTACACGGGGAAAAACGTGTACAGCCCCTATATCAAGGCGCGAATTCTACATTCCATGCCTCTTTCAAGCTTACAGTAATGTCGCGCGCATATTCATACATGATACCTGCAAGGCAATTTTCAGTCGAGGATGGAGGGCGTCAGGATGGAAATCACAGCAAAAGACCTGGGCATACTGTGCAACAAACATACCACTGAGATGAACCGACCAGCTACACCGGTATCGCTTTCTCTGGTATGACCTTAGCATCATTGCGCATAGCAAGAGCAACATCACGAGCTTCTCCCTCGTAGATAGGGGCACCGTCCTTGGGAAGTGTGACAACGAAGACAGAGAGCGAACTAATTGATAAACACTACTGAAGAGGTAAGACGAGTGTGTGGTCGGGAGGAGGGGACCTCACAGCAGTTTGCATAACCTATGAAAATGGTCATCGGGCGAGGGAAAGAGCAAGTCGCGAACACTCACACAGCCCGATAATGCACGCGACATTTCGTTTGACGTCAGGAGGGTGATCATGTACGCGATGGTGAGGAGTGAGCAGACGATACCGGTGTCCAAAGCAAGGCAAAGGAGGCGGTACGTGATGTTCGCGCCTTTGGGAACCGTGTAAAAGCGGAACCACGTGTCATAGTAGACGTATACTAGTAGAATGAACCAGTCGGGCCTTGGAGGATTCACAGGAAGCAAAGAAACGCACATGAGATGGCTTCGATGTGCAGGAGTATCACAATCGCAAGGGTATAGAAGACTAGCATGAAAGCTCTCTGAGAACTCCTCACCTGCCCGTCTTCGAGCCGTGATCCAGCGAGGGCTAACGCACGACTCAGGGGACTCTACATCACGAAATACGTACACACGCACCTATCGCGTTGATTTGCATTGCCGCTAGCCGTAAAAAGAAGGGTAGAGTAAGATTCCGTCCTCTAAAGAGGGAGAGCACCTGTACGCGTTCTTTCAGCATCGGACCGATAGTCAGGATCAGTACATTTACCGTAAGCCCTCCCGCCAGTATGGTGGGAACGTAGGAGATCGCGTGCATGGATGTCGTCATCCATGCTCCGTCATGAAGTCCAAAGAGCTCTTCCCGCAGTACAACGAACGACAGGGAAGCGTAATAGGCGACAGCGATCAGAGCCGCAGATGCACGATAGGAGACCAAACTTAAAGATCGTGTTTTTCTCAGGATATGCAGATGTCGGACGATGGATAGAGCGTATACGACTATGTTTACGATCAGGGCACAGGAGGAAACGGTCAAACTTGAATGGTCACGGCACCGTTGAGGACGATCTCGAGCACGAACCCAAACCCCTTCAGGTGGGGTCTGTCGAGCACGGCGGGTGCTGTAATGAGCGCGGCAGGCATGACGACGAGAAGCAAGGCGTCGGCGCGGTCTTCACCTGCGTGTCAATCCGTGCACTGCTATACGACTGCGGGGCTTCCCCGGTTCACGGGACGGTGGTCAGGTGGTCACATGGCCCGTTTCGAAGCAAGTCATGAAAATACACGAGAAATCCAGTTACAGACCTATCCGTGCTCGTTCGGCCGCATAGATGAGATGATGAAGATAGCTGGGATCATAAAGAGGAAAGATATAAAGCGTTGGTCGGCAGTTGAATGTCGAACTTGGAACTCTAAAGCTTGAGGCTGCGCGCGGCGGGCGGTGTTATCGGCAACTTCCGAGCACTCACAAGGTTCCGACTCGGATTCACGCACTCGTTTAGCGGTAAGTAGTATGTGCATTGTACTCAGCCGCTCTCCTGTACTTCCAATAACATCTTCCTCCGAGCATGAAGACACCATGGTCCCCCTGGACAGGAAATAATGTACAAACAAACAGACAGACAGACAGACAGACAGACAGACACCATCGCGATCGCTCTTCTCTCGGCTTTGTTGACACTGGCAGCGAGCGGATAGCTCTTCTTCTGCACCACATCCTACATCATCTGCGATACGCATATCGTCTTCTTCTATTACCGAGCCGCAGAGGGGCAAGACCCTCTCCGTTGCCGTTTTTTCTTGCTCATGTAGATTCCTGCAGTGCGTACAGGGCGTTCTCGGTTGGGTAATGTTAAAAACCATAGTACGCGGCACCCCCGTGCGGACGGCGTCACCATCCCCTAAGACGAGCAGGTCATGCATTTTTTGCTCAACAAAATGATTCGCATTGATCTATGGACCGAACCGCGATTGGTTATAATGCTGCTTAACACGTTCAGTACGCGTCACTTCCCACTAGATGCTTCCGTATGCGACAGGACGACATTGATTCTTCTTACAGCACAATTCTTCGTTCTCGGCGAGATATCAGAGGGGAAGGTCCTTCTGCAGCGCGTAGGCTGGGACGCCGTATTCTGCCGGCTGTTCATCGCTGTTCTTGGCCTCGAGTGTGTGGCTAGTGAGCATCTCCCGCCCTGCACGAGCAGCGCCTTCCTTCGCCGATTGGATCGGGTCTAGTCGCCGCCTGGTCCAGGACACTGTACCGCGGGTATAGTCTCATGAATGACGTAAGGCTTTGTCCATCGCGCGCCATTTGGAGTACAGGACTCCGGCACGGCGTGCACGTTGTTCATCGTCATCTTCCTGACCCTGCGTACCTCATGTTCCCCGTATCTCCGCATGTTCTCGCCCCTTCTCCTAGGATGTGTAGGTTATCCTATCGCACCCGAAATGTGCTCACCAGTCACCACTGGATCATGCAGACCCCGCAAGTGATTTTCCTAAGAAACGAAGTTATTTAATTCCCACGGGGTAGTGTCGTGCGTTGAATGTGCTCGCACCGCATGTGGAGACCAATCCTTGGAAGGAGCCGCACCTGCATGACTACGAAGGAGTTGACCTCCCAAATGAAGACTGGGAGGCCAAACTTCGAAGGCATATCAGAGCCAGGAAGGATCGCGAGGCTGGGAAGATCCTGATCGCCGAGAAGACGTGCGTGGCGGAGCCAACCTGTGGAGAGGAGAACATAGTGTAAAGGAACTCAGGTTACATTGGCAAGTCTCACGGCGCCGGAACCGCTGACGGCAGTGAGTAGTTTATAATTACTGCAAGCATCTGCGGCCAGGGTAGTTTCAAGACTTGAACGAACGTGTACGGGCTTTTCAGGATGTCGATGGACAAAGGCGCAATATCATAAATAGCTGCGATACCATAACGTCCGAGGCTCCACAGAAGACGGTCAGAATCGTGAGCACTCAGCCGTACACTTCTTGCACACCCGGGACTCCTAATTTAACCTTCTTTGCCTCCTTTTGCATAAGTTCCTTCAGCTCGGTCTCCGGTGTCCTCGCTTCTATAGGACGCTTATCGCCCGCAAGCGCTTTCGTCACTCCGCTCTCATACTTCTGACCTTCTTTCGCTGCCGCCTCCTTTGCGACGGCCGCAGCGGCCTCTGCCGCACGCTCTGCCTTACCCTTCGTCGCTTTAGGCGCACGCACGTACGCCTGCGCGAGCCAATGCGGCAGCGTCTTCGTGCCTGTCGCCGGATCGACTATGGCACCGATAGCGCCAACGCGCGCCGCTGTGCGCTCGTCCCGTGCCATCCGCCGGCGCATCTCACGCACGATCGCCGTAAACTGCGCGAACGCGCATGCATCGCTCTCCTCTGGCCACGGCCTTTCCCACTCCGTCGGATCCACCGGGGACAGGGGAGGCGCCGACGGCGGCAGGCGCGCGCGAGATGGCGCAAAGAGTGTGCCGGTCACGCGCCCGAGTTTGTCGCGCAGGTCAGGCTCGCGCGCGAGCGCGGGCCGGAGGAGCTTGAAGATGTGTCCCTTCACGGCGGATGGCTCCGTCTCCGTCCGCTGCAAACGGACAATAGAAAGGTATTCCAGTGCGAGGTCGCAAAAGCGGGGTTGGAGACCTGTATCGAGGGATACCATTCCAGAAAGGTATGAGTTGTCCATCGACTCAGCTGCGCTCTCCAAGGACTCGTCGTCGCCTTGACCAGGCGGTAGCGGTGGCAGGGGGCGCGCAGGCGCGAAGATGGCAGCATTATAAAGCTGGCCCTCGGCGCTCATGACTGCGTCCGCGCCAGTGTACTCGAGACACCGAGCAATATCTGAATGGTAGAGGATGTTTCCGTTTGCGAAGACAGGCACAGAGACAGCATCCTTCACCGCGCGTATCTTGTCCCAGTCGGCGAGACCCTGAAGAGAGTATCAGGAACGGCAAGTCGGGATACGGGAGGATGCGCACAGAGAACTGGCCCCGCTGTTCGCGCACGCGACCATGGCACGTCAAGATCTGTGCGCCGGCGCGCTCCAGCATCCGCGCGTACTCGACCGTTTTCTCGACAGAGGGAAACACGCGAAATTTAGCGGTCACAGGGATTTTGAGGTTTACGTGCAAAATGTTGACTAGGACACACCGTCAGCATGCAGCCCAGCCATGGAGGATAGGAGCGAACTGAGGTTGTGTATAAGTTCCCACTCGTCCTGCAGGAAGGAGCCATAATGGCCTCGGCGTGCAATGTCTTGCGGACATCCGAGATTGATATCCACCGCGTCACATCGATCTTCGACGAGCTGTGCAGCAGCAAGCAGGGTTTGGGGGTCGTTTGCGCAGAATTGGACGATTAGTGGTCTATCCGGCGGGGCGCCCTCTTCGCCGTGCGTCAAGTCAAACTGCTTGTCGAGTGCGGATTGCCTCCTGGAGGGACTGGTGAAAAGCTACATGTACGCAAGCTGGGACAGATGCGGCGGAGCACAGGGCAGAAGACAAGGACGCACCTTTGCGTTCACCATAGGCGTGTATGCCAGCTGCCATGGCTGAGTGCCATAGGACAAACGCTAGAAGTTGCCGCTCACGTGTGCACCATATCTCCGTCCCAGTGTTCTCCACGCTAGCTCGCTCTGGTCGACCATCGGCGCAATGACATATTTTGGACCGCCGAGGACATCACGGTAAAAATCGTAGCCGGAAAGCTTGCGGGGCGTAGAGAACGAGGGCGTAGACTCAACGGTCATTGTCGGGAGCGCGGAGCGCAGTGGACGGCGTAGAATGCGCTGTATGGTGATAGGCAGGAGACCTGAGTAAAGCAGCTTGGGAAGGCTTCGTCAACCAACGACAGTCACAAGTCGGACTTTTGTCCGGCAAGCGCTCCGACTTGTCAGCCGAGTAACCCTGTCTGCAAATAGCCTTAAAAATAGATTTTAAAAAAATGCTTACAGTAGCCCCGTGACAGATACGACGTCCTTTAATCCTGCCTCCTCCTCAAATGTCAAACAGGGCTGAGTTGCTGGACGTAGAAACGGAGGAAGAGCGCCAGGATCGTTTGCGTGCGTGATGGTACGTCTTCAGTGAGCGACGCTCACCGGCTAGCCCAGAATCGCTACTTGAGGGACTAGAAGCAAGTCGGCAGAGGTCTCCACCTCCCTCAGACTATCATGCATCCTCAGACCTGTTGCAAGGGCCTCGGCCGCCGCACCTGATGACCTTTCCTGCGGCACCTCCAGAACATCGTACGCAGCCTCCAGTCTCATAGCTGTATTGTTGCTGACCGACCCTGCAGTTCTGCAACGCGTGCACGCTTTCTTGCAGCAGCTCGAGGCATCAAACGCCGCGCTTGCCACAGTGGATTCGAGCTCCATTGACATCGAAAATGTGGGTCCTGACGATGAACAGTACATTCAAATGGATCTGGGTCTCGGGATGTACGAGCTGCGCAGACACAGACGATACTCGTCCACTAGTTCATCTTCCTCGGCTTTATCCTCATCTTCTTCATCTTGTTCTTCTAGCTCCGAATCCAGCACTGACTCTGATTCGTCTTCCTCGTCTTCTTCCTCCTCCGCTTCCAATGGGCCGATAGGAGCATTTCTGCGGGCAAGCCGACCTGTCCGTCCGCTCCCGCAGCGGGCGCGATCTAGTGTGGAAATAGTTTCCTCGGAGGATTCGGATCTAACTAGACATTTATAATTTATAAATTTGTTCAGCAGCATGAAAATTGATCCCGTGAAGCACGTCATCGCAGCTTGAAGCGTGAAAGGTGTGTCGACCTCCCCCTTCAGCTGTTCGAAGATCGTCCATGTACTACCTAGCAAATGTCTTTAATACGTGCTATGGAGAGCTCGGCTTCCAAGGGGTTCTTGAGCAGTCGTTCAGAGCTTTCGGAAGTCCTGCCGCCCTTGCTACGCGTTTCAGCGCACGTATCATGCATTTCTCTGTTGCTTTCTGTGCAAAGTCTGTGTCCCGTTCGCGTAAACAATTGTGGTTCCCACGATGTCTCTTCCTAGAACAATAAAAATATGCGGTTCGCGGAAGTTTGTAGGGGTATCTCTGGATGCTCTACAACCGATCGTTACTCTCTATCCGGAATAGTCTGGGCAGCTCGTATCTCCTCCATCTTGGCGTTGTAGCGGACAAGGCTCTCCTCCGGCACTTGATCATGACCCCACAGTATAAAATGCTCACCACCGCCACCCTCATGCCTAAATGCATCCTTATTACAACGCGGACAGTCTTAGTATATTCGGACTTGAATACCGTGAGGATATCGCAGTATTTTAATGTACGTATACGATCGGGCATTTGGACGAAGGAACTTGGCTCCCCGGACCACAATCGGCATTGAAGTGTGCGAGGGTCATCCTCGGACAAGTATCAAGAAATTGACTATTCATCATTATACTCTTCGTGGATCCGTAAGTAATGAAAGCGCCGTTCAAAGCGGCACGCTTGTACATATACATCCCCTTAGAGCCCAACAGAAGCGCGCGAGGCAAGCTCATTCGACGCAGGCACTCAAGTCAAGCGCATGCAGTAGTCTGGGTTACCCGTCGGATTCTGCGAGCGCATGAGTGTCATCAACGATACCTCGCGGGAGAGAGCACGCACCAACGCCCAATTCGGGAACGGAATTGCGGTGCCCGATGCCCCACCAACAGCGAAGGAGTAGACAAAGACCATGATCTGCGTTCCGCCGTCGAGCGCGGCGGATAGTAGGAAGTTGTACTTGCGGAACCAGCGTGGCTTGTACTTGCGCAGGTACCACTGCGAGTACACCGCGACGGCGAGCGACGTCATCCAGGACGAGTTGACGCCGACGGAGAGGTAGCCGAGCTCGGCAATCAGAACGGGCGTGAAGACAAGGTTGAAGCCGAGCTTCGGCCAGCGCCTGTGTGCGAGCCAGAATGGGAACGGTAGCGCCATCCCGGCGAGCAACATCCACGGAATGAATCCGTAGCGTTGACCGGGCGCGTAGAGCACCTTGGAGAGCCCGCCCCATGTGATCGCAGCGGAGTTGTACGACTGCACCTGCTGACCGGACCAGACGTTCGTGCCCTGGACGTCGAGTAGAATTGGGCGGTTGCCGGAAATGACAGACCTCATGATAACGTAGTTGAGGACGCCGCCGATGATACCGCCGATAGTCTGCACAACGAATGTCGCGCGTGGAGGGAGTTTTGTGTACTGGCCCAGCTTCAGATCGCGGAGCAAGTTGAGCGTGAGTTGGTACGTCTGATAGCCATCTTCTCGGCAAGTTAGTAAATGCGAAAGGCGCACGGAACCAAAGTACGTACACAAGGTGAAATACATGTTTGCGACCGGCTTGCCAGGGACCATTGCGCCACCGACCATCTGGACCAGGAACTGCAGACTGGGCTGGTAGCCGACAGTGGCGTAGAGAGACCCGAGAATTGGGACGAAGACTAGACCTCGATAAGAGAAGGATATTGCAACAGGAAACAAGCAGTCCTACCGGCCGACAGGATGAGGGCGACGATATACGCCCACCAGGGAAGACCGGACTTGGCCGCGTATAGGAGGCCAAGGCCGAGTGCGAAGGTGATGACAAAAATAGCGCCGAACCACCAGGACGGAACCTCCTTGTAGACTCGCATCTTCTTGTAATGTACATCATCGCACGCACCCTTGCGAGACGTCTGGAAGGCATCCCAACAGTCCTTCGCGTGCCAGATAGCGAAGTGGGTTACAGCCGCTGTCGACTCGGTGAGCGGGTATGGGGAAATGATAACTAATGGGCATACTGCCGATGTAGGCTGTGCGCGAGAGCTGGTAGAGTGTCTGCGAGGCCGCGTACCACGGAAGACCCTGCTCCTCGAGCTTCGTCTGGTTGAGTGAAAAGTCATCGTTGAGGATAAGGAGCTGCTTATATTGTGTGCCGTTCTGGTAGAAGAGAAGCTGGGAGAGGAAGGGGAAGTTCTGTGCGTGCCACACATTACGGGCGTAGCAGGCGCAGAACGCGAGGCTATCGGGAGGGTAAGCAGACACTTTGTCAGCTCAGCTTGGAGCGGAATACAGCGGGGCGGCGCACATGCAAGCCACAACGCCTGCGTAGAGAGACAGTTGCGTCGCTAGCGGCGTGAAGAGTGATCCAATAGTGCCACCGCCAGAACCCTGATCTGCCTTTTGAGCCACCGTTCACGTAGAGGTAAACGCCACATACGACATAGTTCCAGTCCAAGGAAAGGGCCAAGATGCCCAAGCCCTCGTTCCCCGCTGCACCACCGAAAACACTTCACGACGGGTCAGCCAGAAATCTGGTAGCATGTACTGACTGCACGCACCGGGTGAACCATGGGCTCTTCCGGTCGGCAAGACAGAAGATGGAGATACCGGTAAGCGTGCTAAACGACAGCGTGGATCAAGAACAGTACAGGTAAGGTACGGGAGGGACCACTCACGGTGCGATGTACTCTGGAAACCATTCCCAAATAAAGATGGCGATAAGGACGCCCCAAAAGAAGATGACACGCTTCCTCTGGAGGAAGACACCCTTACCACGGTGCATGGCATCAAAGAGCTGCACCTGAGGCATGATGAATGGATAGCTGGAACTAATTTTAGCTGGGCACGGAAGTCGGCGGGGCTTGGAGCCTACACTGCCCACGTCGGGTACACGAGGTACGAACGCGCGATGCCGGTCAGACCGTAGCCGATAAGCTGCGAGGCAATGAGTCTAGGAGAAAGGATTTAGCTGAGAAGCGTTGCGAGCAGAGATAGCAAACATACGTGAAGATGGCGACTGAAGGCGCCACGCTAAGGTTGTAGTACAAGTCTTGCGCCGCGAAGACCGCGATGGCGATAGCTTGATCGGAAGCAGTCGTCTGAACATGCACGAAGTCAGAGAAGATAGAAACTACAAGCGTGGAAACTATCAGGGGCGCACGCACCGACATGATACTGATTGCGACGTGCTCTTTGATGTCTACGTGGCGGTGTGTCAAAGTCAAAGACAAATGGACGGACACGGATGAACAGCATGCGGGATACTTACTGAACGGGCCGGGGTTTATCCAACGCCAGAACCAGGTGTCCTTCGTCCTTAGCCGCTCGATACGGTTATTAGGTCCAGGTAGGAATTCCATGCCGCGACCAAGGATATACGCAAACACCTGAAGGAACAGACCACTGACATAGACTGTCTGTGGGCGGAAATACTGCGGGAAGTGTCAAGTCAGACACTGGGCGCAGTCACGTGTGACCGAGGAACACACGAAGAGCTCTCCGAGAACGGCAGCGAAACAGGACAGACCGAGCGCGAGGAACCACATCCGGAACGTGTGGATCGGCAGCGTCGGGTCGTCCTCGATCGATACAAGGCGCAGGGCGTAGTCGTCCGAGGTCTCTGTGGAACAGATCAGATAGCATGCAGTCGCGGCGACAAAGACGCGCACCAATCGGCCTCTCGTGGCCCGTCTCATCGAGGTCGACTGCGCGCACGTCCTCCGAGACCTAACGAGATTGTGAGCGTCGGAGTGGGCGATAACGGCAACAGCGCGCAGACATACATCACCAATCTGGTCGACGCTGAGCTGGTACGGCGGTGGCTGGTGGCCGAGCTTGCCCTCCTCGACGGCGGGGTATGACTCTTTCTCGTCGACGACAGAGGGCTCGGAGCCCTGGCGCTTGATTTCTGCCATTTTTCGTGCGGAAGCGCCGACGACGGGGGAGCGAGGGACGCAGATACGGCAAACCTCACAGCTGCTGGCTCAACCTCTTCTCAGCCTTTATACGAACGGCTGCTATCGGGGCGGGCTCTTGTGAATGCATCATCCGTCCAGTCAGGGAGTCGCAATGATGCCGACGGGTTGTCTCATGCGGCCGCCTGGACGGATAAAGAACCTCGCGGACCATGCACCATGTGCAACAAGACCTCGAGACCCACCGGGCTAGAACGTGGCTCAGGTGCTATGGGCTCGGAGAAAGCTTCAAGGTCCCATCTCGGTATCTTGCAAACTATGCAGAGGCGGATCTGCGGGGGGACAGAAAGAAGATACGCTTGCTCGGTGGCTACTGCCGCCTTCTGCTAATACTGATCGTGGGAAAAGTATCTCGGGAAGACTGAATTGAAAAGGCGGCGCGCTGTATAGGCAGCCGTTGGATCAGTATAAGTGAAAGTTGGAAGCTGAACTTGAAGGGAAACGGAAGCTTCGGTTTCAGCGACCTTGCTAAGGCCTTTCCCGATATCACTACAAGTAACCAGTCAAAATCAGCTTTATTATAGTACAGAATCCTACTGACCCGATTTGCGCCTTTTGCATGGACACCGGCATGCACGCGACCAGTCCAGTCCAGTCCGGCTTGGCCTCGGAAGCTTGCCGGATAGACAAGCTCGGCACCAGCTACAATTGTCGAGCTATTCCGCGCGCTCTCGGCAGAGCCATAATCTCGCAGGAAGCACTAGACCCTGGCGAATGAGAAAGCGACGATAAGGATGCAGTAAGGCACAGGGGACGCTTTACTGCCCGTACCTACGTAGCTGTACATAGAAAGGTCAGTGAACGTCTAAGGTACATAACAGGCTGCCGACGGGTTTCATGGCGCGAAGGTGAATAGGTCGCGAAGGTGCAGTGCGTTAGAATGGGCGGACAGCTAATTTTCGGTACGGATGCATGCGAGCATCAATCGCCCGACCTCGATGGTCCGACGACGCAAGATCGGGACGTCGAAGAAATCCGAGCGACTGGGCAGCATGAGCGCCGCTACAAGTGCCTCGGAGACGGATGAAATCTTCATGCACAGCACCGGGGTGGTAGCGTGTGTGGTGTTCGTCTGCTGCTTTTTGTGATCTATTCGGTCGTCCAGGGCAGGCCACTTTCATGGACCCCTGGCCCTGGACAATGTACACGTGGGGGGAGCGCGCTATAGAGACCAGAAGGCATAAGTATGCCGTCAGCAGTACGCACACATGTGCTCCATAGCACGGGATGTCGATTTATAGGTACTAGCGTCCCAGTTGGGCCGCATGCGATAAAAATAGTAAGGGAAGACGTGGGCGGTCACAGTTGATAGAGGAGACTAAAAGCCCATTATGCATTAATATTACCGGCTCGCGTCATGTTGCACGACTTCGCAAACTTCCGATGAGTGCACGTGGCTCGCGTCAGCGCCTGACGTGCAGTGCGGGAAACCAGCGACGTTCGTTCCAGCTCGATGTCTCTACTTGGCTTCGCTTGCCAAAGCCCCTCGATACTCCCAGTGCACTCCTTGGAATTCAGGTTTTGCGTTGCGGCATAACTTTATAGAGACATCCCCACGTGTGCTGGTCGCAAGAATGGTGTTTAACATCTGCGCACGTCTCTTCCGCTTCATTCGCTCCATCTTCGTACCCGCCGGCCTCGTTTTCAGCTTTTCCATTCTGCTCACCTTCTTTTTCATATTGTACAAGCCAGGAATTGGACCGGGCGATCTGCAGCGCGTCGGCTGGCAGGCATGGGACGCCGTCTCGTCCGTCCCGTTATCGTCGGGAAGTTCGGGCGCGACTGATGGAGCAGTGTCTGACGATACGGGCACGGTAGACGAGTCAGTGGGCGGAGGGTCGGGTGTCGATTGGTGGAACGTGACGACATCACAGGATGCCGCTGACAGCGCGAGTCTTCCTCTCGACGTCTGGGCGCCGCTGCTGCAACACGACACTGGCCGTGCGTCATGCTCGCTCAAGGTCGGATATGTGCTGACCGTGCCCAGTGACCGATATTACTATTGAGCGGTGCGTGTGGACGAGCGCGATGTTCGACCTCTGTACCCCCAGGTCGAGCAAGGAGGACGACGCCGTCAAGGGCAAGTGGGTCCGCGTCGACCGTGATCTGAATCTGCAGGCAGGAATGTGGCACCTCGTACGTCTCATGCGCTCTATTTCGCTCCCTGGAAGCCGTCAATTTTTTTCCTCTAAAGTTCATCTACTATCGCCGCACAAGACGCATAGATGTGCCATTGGTCACGAACATACAACTCCTAGACGCCACCTCTCCAGAGCCAGCACCCTCGACGCCCTCGTCAACATGGCACAAGGTCACGCTTTCGGTCCGGGATGGTATCGTACGCGCGCCACCGTTGTATCTTTGGTACGAGACGGACAAGCCAATGCGCGACGTTACACCAGACGAGAAGAAGGCACTCATCACAGAGCTCGACCTACTCTTTGGCGACAATGTTCCGTGGTTTGGCTTTGAGCGTGCAAGCGGCCCCCCGACAATGGAAGCTTCCTCGGACCGCGCGCCTGTCTACCTAACATACCGCCGCGGCACCAAACGTGCGTCCTCATCCCGACCAGCTCCCTGGCTCCCCAGCTGACCGTCCCGCAGCCGTGCCGAGGGCGCCCCCGCTCCACTTCTCGGTCGACGGTCACTTCAAGATCATGCAGGTCGCAGACCTCCACTTCTCTGTCGGGCCTGGTGCGTGCCGCGACCCCGCCGAGCCCTGCGACGGGGGCGCGTACGCCCGCACATCGTCACTTCTCGCGCGCATGCTCGACCTCGAGAAGCCCGACATGGTCGTCTTCACTGGCGATCAACTCAACGGGCAAGGCACCGTCATCGATGCACAGTCCGTCCTCGCCAAGTTTGCGCAGGAGGTCGCCCGCCGCGGCATCCCCTGGGCGGCCGTCTTCGGCAACCACGACGACGAAGACGCACGTGGTGCCGGCACCCGCCGCGATCAGGCGAAGCTCATGCAGGGCCTGCCCTATTCGCTCATGCAGCCCGGTCCGGACGACATCCACGGTGTCGGTAATTATGTCCTCAAGGTGCACAGCGCGGACCCGAGCAAGATGCACCTCCTCACGCTCTATTTCCTCGACTCGGGCGCGTATGAGCAAAGTGTATACACATGGTTCGGCCTCATCCGTTCGGCGGAATACGACTGGATCCACGCGAACCAGATCGACTGGTTCTTGCAAGAGTCTGGTGCGCATCCCGTGGCGCATCGACACCGGAAGGGCATGCTGATCGTCTGCGCATCCCTCAGCTTCGATCCCGCCAATCGAGCGGCCGTTCACACCGGACGGCGTGAAGGACTTTGGCGACATCTGGAGGAGGCAGGGCGAGGGACAGGTCGCGCCGTCCTCGGTCAAGCTCGCGAAACCCAATGCGATGATGTTCTTCCATATACCATTGTGCGCTGTCCTCCGCATCATCCTGTTGTCTTGATCTCACGTCACCTGCCACTCAGACCCGAAGCGTACGGGCCGGCCGACTTTGACCCGCGCTCAGGTCGTGCGCTTGACCAGGGCGTATCAGGCCTCGAAGGCAAGGGTTCCGCGAAGAAGAATGACGGCATGCTCGAGAAGGGCCTCCTACGTGCACTCGAGAGCGACCATCGTGGATCGCGTGCTCCGCCGGAGGTCAAGATCGTCGCTAACGGGCACTGTCATAGTCCGCACCATTCTTCTGTTGTGCGTTGACAGGCGGGCTAATAGCACGTGCGTAGTCACGGAGAACTGCAGAAGGATACAGGGCGTGTGGATGTGCTTTGGCGGTGGCGGGTGTGTAGTCTCGCAATCCTTTCTCCTCATCCCTGCTCATTTCGTTCGCAGATCATACGAGGGTTACGGCAAAGTCGGGTAAGCATCTTTCGCCCTCGTCCGCCGCCTGCGCACTAACAGCTGTTACCAGCTTCGATCGCCGCTTCCGCATTTATGATGTCTCCGACTACGGTGAGACCATCAGGACCTACAAGCGGCTCGAGAACGACGATGTTGTCGACGAAATGACCCTCGCTGGTAAGGGCGCACCGGAGATGTCGTGGTGAACTTGTCGGACAGGGCCTGAGGGCGTGGACGGATTTGTGTAAGATTATGGGACTTCTGGATATATGCGGGATCGAGCTCCGTTCTGGCAGGCGGTGTACACGTGGAATGGCAATCGCACGCTTTGTCTGCGGTCATCTTAGGCGTGCGTCCATCTCACCGGGGAGCTTGAGCGCTTGAGCGTTTTTCGACTCGTTCTACGTCTCTCCACGTGCATCGACGGTCATATCTACGACGTGCTACAATATCTTACACATCGTGGTTCGAGATATGTATATATGGGTGGGCGGGGGCACAACTGCCTGCGGTACAAGACCTTGGCAATAAGTCTGCAGCATGCTAACCGATCGACACACTGCTCTATCCCTCTATCGCCCTCGAACGCAAGTCTTCGCAGAAACCATCCGCGAGGGGGAGGACGATCGTATCCCTATACACGGAATTATGTTTGTATTACAGGATTGGCAATGATGCAATATTAATGACGGATGCAAGCCGAATGAATTATCAGCCTACCCCCAAGGGCTCCGTTTTTTGACCAATGGTTATGCCGTTGAGGACCTTGAACACCATCGAGTACGGTTCCACGGCAGCAGTCATGTCCAGGACCGCACCGCTTTTACCGTGATCCTCACGGCCCTGCGGGGTTGGCCACGACGCGGCGAGGCCGAACCAGGTCTTGTTGATCTAGAACGCCCACCAGTAGTTCGTGTAGTCTTACTTTTTCACGCTACGAGTCCTACGGCTTGCATTCCTGCAGTGAAAACACGATAATAAGAGAGGGTAGCAGCTAGCACGCACCGTGAAGGCCTTGGTGAAGACCCCCTTCAAATGCTCGGCGCCCGTCACATTCGCGGCCACGATGTTAGCCTCACCCTAGTCGGAAAGTAGTGACACGTCCGCATCCATGATCTTGCTCGCAAGTATAGTGACATAGAAATTCGGCTCTTGCTCGAGCTGCATCAGTGCAACGGCCTTGGTCTCAGCAGGGAGAAGATCATCGAGGTGTGCCACACGCGTCTCCTTGAACGTAGCGGAGTAGCCGAACGCCCCGAGCATACTGTCGACGTCGTCGTTCTTAAACCCGAACCACTGCAATGTCCCGAGTTCGCCGTCGATGATCGAATGTTCAGTCCCAAGAGGGTCCCAGAAGGTTTGGTTGGCGAGAAGCTTGAGAGCAAAGTTGGCCCACACGCCGTGTCTATCGTTGTCGCTGGTAGCCGCGCTAGGGGCAAACGTGAGTGCGACGATGGACACAGAAAGCTGGAAACGCATGTTGGTCCGTGAGCGTCTGTTCTATTGGAAGTTGGCGGAGGGTGAACTGAGAAAATTTAATGCATCTCTGTGTACTTCATATTCGCGCGAGAGTTTTGGCTGTGGCATGGTATTGCCGTGAAGAGTGGAGGAGTCAAGCGCTGAGCCTTGTTGTCTGCAGGATCTCTAACCTGCGTCTACCTGAGTAACCCGGGAACGTTAAGCACGCCGCATCTCTATTGCTTCAACCGGGAAGTATAGTTCCTGACAGTGGAGCTTGTACAGTACAAAACGGACATGGTACATACTAGGCTAGTAGTATCGCGGCTGGACTGGGAATCGCGAGGACAGTTCGGCTTGCATGAAGGACCTCCTTCACGATACGAGCCTAGGACCGAGAGTGGCGATCTAATCCTCGTAAATGGTCATAGAAACTGTACACATCGCGAACGGTGTCCCCACTTAACGCGGGCGATCTGACAGAAGGCAGGGCACACTGGATACGAAGATCGCTTCTATGATTCAATCGGTAAGGTGATTCAGCCGAAGGACAGTTAGCACATATCCTTACCGACGAAAGCAATACCCTCTGTCGCTTCTCCATTCCGACGGATGGAGGCCGCATATTTCGGGGGGAGAGGATGGAGAATAACGCGTCGAGATGCGAACGGTATTCTTGACGCCGGCCCAGACATAAAGCCGTCGGAGGATCCGGGCTCCGGGTATGTTGAGAGGAGCGGGAGCACCGCTATACTTCTGCGAGGTAAAGAAAGGCCGTTATATTTTTTTTAATGATCCAAGCAAGCGATAAGCCTAGTTGTCGCCAGGTAAACGTCATACACCGTCCTTGCGCCAAGGTACGTCCACCAGCCATACTTTAGTAGGCTAGTGACCAGCGACAGTGGAGAGGTTCTGAGCGTTAATAATGCATTCACAGAATCGTGCACACGAAATACACGAGATAGCTTGACCCTTAGCTGGCCTCCACGGGGGGACGAAGTCCCGCAGCCAGGTCGCCCCATTCGTCCACTTCCTTGAGCATCTTGTTTGCGCGTATCCGCCAATCAACCACCGCGTCCTCGCCGAGCAAGAGCCATAGCGGCCAGTCCTTCCTCCCCTTCGCGCGGCCCTCACCGTGCACGACGTCGATGACGGTGTCCATGGCCTTCATCGGGTCGCCCATCGAGGCGATCGCTCGGGTGCGTAGCCCTTCGACATAGCGCATGACCGCAGCGTGCTCCTCGTCGTAGTCGGCGATGGTGAAGGGCGGAATGTGCGGGTGGTTGAAGGTCGTCCTCATGGTACCGGGTGCGACGATAGTGACGCGGATGTTGAACCGACGAACCTCTGCGGCAAGCGTCTCGCCATACGCTGAAAAACAGCGATGAGAATAACCCTTTAGGGACGATGGTTGATCAAAAAGCTCACAGTGAACGGCGGCTTTGGATGCAGAGTACGCGCCGGTCGCCTAGAAGGACAGTCATAAGACCAGATGACAAGACAGAAGACGAGATTCGCACGAAGAACTCGTTGCGAATCGCAGAACGGCTGCCAACAATGATGATAGTGCCTTCACGGCGCCTACGCATGTGGGGCAGAAATGCGTTCGTGACATCGATAACGCCGTAAAAGTTCGTGGCCATCACCATCGCAAAGTGCCCCGCTCTGCCTTCCAAGTAAGAGTGATGTCCTTAGTGCGTTGGCGACATACAATCGGGGACGCACCCCGCTTCCTCGCTCCCGCATGCTCCGCCAGTGATTGCCGCGTTGTTGACGAGGACGTCCACACGGCCCCAGAATGAGAGCGCCGCTGTAGCGGTGCGCTGTAGCTCCCCGAAACCCGCAGTGACGTCGAGCTTCAACGTGCGCAAGCGGTCCCGGTCGGTATTCGGCAAGTCCTTCAGTGCTACGTCAAGTGATTCAGGGGAGCGCGCAGTAGCGATGGCACAGCCTCCCCGCGCGAGGACGCGCTGGATGAGTGCAAGGCCGAGGCCTGTCGCTGCCCCTATTCGGACGGACGCATCGGCTGAGTACCGCCATGCGGCCGCGAATCGAGAAGGAGCAGGACGGGCTCACCTGTCACAAGCCAGACCTTCTGCGTTGGGGCGATCGACATGGTGCAGAGTCGCTGCTCGCGAGTGGCGGAGGCCAACAGTGAGTTTTCTTGCCGACGTTTTAAGAACAGGGGACCGTGGCGGACCGGGAAGATGCCGCACGTCGATAACGGGCGGCATGGGTGAAAATGTGCACAGGAGATTCGGCCCGCGACGACGGTGCTACATGTGTTTGTGCTAGAGAAGGCCGCATCTTCCCGAGTAATTGGGAAGTATACCGTGAATTCTGAAGCAAACGGCGGGTGTTGAGCACGAATGACAACGTCGAGACTGCAAGACATAGTGTGCGAACGGTAGATACTGCGCTCCCGATGCGGGCGGATCACGAACATACAGCGGTTGCGGGTTCGGTTGTGCTGCTACATATTGAAAGGCCCTCATTCTATCTCATTGTGTATTAGCACGTATTGACAAAGGGAATAGCGCGCACTGGTAAAACATCATCAAGCGTCATCCATATGACCTCACTCCAAATGGATCGTACCGACATTAAGAACGAACAGATTCCACGGGCGGATGCGGAACTTGAGCATGTTCGACGGGGAATTGAAGGAAACGAAGAGGAGGGCAGTCGCCAAGGCCGTCGCAAGCGATGCGGTGAAGCGACATAAGGTGACATATGCAGATGACAGTGTCCACCATTCTAGTCACTTCATTTGTCTAAAGAGAAAAAAGAAAGGGTGTGCACGGTTCGAGATGGAATTCGGAGGGAACCGTAAGACTAATACTCGATGTTCTGTTCTCGAAAGGACCCGGGCCGCGAGCGATCAGTGCAGTGGGACTGCACACGTGGTCTTTTTCTTTTCTTTTTTTTAAATCAATGTAACTACATTGCGAAGAGGTAGCTACGGCTTAACGTCCCGGGCGTTGCACTGCACACGTGGTCATCGCACAGCTGTTGGTCTTCCAAGTGTATATTCAAGTTATCCCCCCAATTCTGCTCCGGTTTATCAAGCCTTCCATCTTACCTTCATTACATATACTTCTTATCAATATCTTTTGGAGTATCCGTTCTAATAATGAGAGCTTCTTCTTATGAGCTCCATGAGTCTTCTACAGGTGTACGACTGTGCCGCAGGATTTTTCGACTACCATGAATGTGGCCGGACTAGGGGCGGCCTGCTCAAGCGCTCAACGACGGGACTGGTCAGACCTATTCCCCGCACTCCATATGCACTAGCCCCTTCATTGTCTTCGATACAGATTATCAACCGCCCGGTCCGGTCACTCACTGTATGGCTTCGCGCGATTCGTCTGAACCACTTCGCTAGAGACTGCACATCTTCAGCCACCTCAGCAAGCCCTGTATTGGATGCGAGCCTTACGACGGGTTTCTTCTATACAAACATATCCCCGGTCATATAGCGGTCGCCATCCAGCCTTTTCCATTTGAGCCGCCTTCTCTCGCCCTCCCGTCTCCGGCTGATACACCACCCGTCCGCTCTGTCCACATTCGCATTCACGACAAAGTTCACCAGTTCCTTCTTCTCCCTCGTCACTGTAGCCGTCTTTTCCTCTTTCATCCTCGTCATAGCCAGCACTAAGACCCTCGCTGCTCTCGCCTTAGGCCGCCAGGCGAGCATTCATCCGGTCTCCCATTTTGGTACCACTTGCACGCCTAGCACTCCTTCGCATCACATCATCGCGTAGGTCGGTTCCGATGCGTTAACCGGCGCATCGACTGGCGCATGGACCGTGGAGGCAAGTTCTTCTGCCCCGCGGTCGACTCCAGCTAGTTCTGTCTCAGTGCCGGCGTTGATGACGGCTTGAGGGTGAGCGTCAGCCCCAACGTCGGCGCTGGCGCGAAGACTAGCGGCAGTGCGAGCTGCTTCCCTGCCTTCCGTGTGAGGTTGTGAAATGGCTCAGACTCCTGCGGCAACTGGAGCTCTGTCCTGGATCTCCCTTACACTCGACTGGCTCTGGTGCGCACACCAACGCCAGCTCTCCAGCTCAGTCCTCACCCCGTTCACTCATCTCTATTCGATAATCTCTGATCTTTAGGGTTCCCTGATGAGCTCTTGCTCGCCCTTCTTCAGTACGTAGATTTGTTTGCTTTCGCTCAACGACGTGTGCTTATACCGCTGACAGACCACGATCACCCCTGAGATTATCAACGGACAGTAGACTAACATGGTAACGTGCATCTATAGACACACTAATGTTAGAGAGCCAAGGAGCTTGTCTGACCTTCGCTCGATACACGCACTTTGCGATAAATATCCAGGGGTAAAGAGGGTATATTTCGAGTCCCACGAGGTTGAAATTCATTCACGTGGGCTCCTTGATAATCTATACTGCATGATAAACCTGGAAGGAGTCCCACTTTCCATCTGCGGCCGTCTTTCCCTCGCCAGGCGTCTCTGCTAGTGCGCTACCTTCCCCCACGACCTCGATCTCCCTATGAACGCTTACCGCCAGCGTTTCCATCCTGTGTACGCTAGCGCGCGTCTTTGACCGCATTGCATCAGCGCTCGCTACGGCACTAGCGCCTGCGACATGGAAGTGCGTATTCCCGAAAAGCCGGATGCGGACGATGATGAGGCAGAAGACGATGCCGATGACGGGACTTGACTACGGAGAGGTGAGGAAATTCAGAGAGGTTAGGAGTTCTAAAACTCACCGCGTCGAGAGAAGGGAACTGGAGATTCGAATGAGCAAGGTAGGACACGAAGGTGACGAGGGTGCAAGCCCTGTGAGAATAAGCAGATTGTAAAGCTCATTAAGCGGAGATATCTGGTTGCACAACCAACGCACGTATAGATTGCCGCGCTCTCCACGACGATATGGACAACTTGCTGTAGGAAGATCAGTGTTGTGAGGGAAATGACATGCCGCCGCGATACGGACGGTGACAGATCGTCCATGCTTGAATCTCTTGACCAGATTGTGTGCGCTCCGGACGCGGTACCCAATCAAAACTAGAGCAGGTCTGATCAACGGAGGAAAAAAAAGCGGATGGATGTTGCTTGCATGTTGCGTACAGGTTCGTCCTGTTGATCAACATGAGCGAGCACCGGTGTAGAAATGAAAATCCCGCACAACAATGTCGAAGAGAATGCGGTCGCGATCCATCGACCGCACTCTGAAGTAAAGATGTCGACGCCCGGGTCGAGTCTCGAAAACTGCCAAGTGATCCCCGCTCCGGATACTCCCCTCGGCATGAATGATGACGATAAAGACGCGAGGAAGGGCATACTTACCGGCCGAAGTCGTGATTGTGACGATGGGGAATACGCAAATCCGCCACGAACGTTGATACACGTGAAATAGTCGGTACACCTACGTGGCGCGTTTAATGTTATTCGATGTATTTAACGTCGAGCGACTAGCTTACCATGATCATATCTACAACGATGACCTGAGCAATGTATAGTGCCGTCTTAACAACATTTTTCCCATCACGAATGTACGCGTAGAAGGCAAGCGGGCTACCCTTCCTGCCGTATATGAAGGCGTCGAAGAGGCGTACGATATCTAAAACCCAATGCTAAGCGAATCCCTGATCAGCAGCAGGCCTCACGAGCGTGTCGAGAGTGCACGCACGGAAACGATCGACGCGAAGAGAAAGAGCGAAGCAAGCGTCATAGGCGATATGAGGACAGCAAGCCCCGATGTTTGGCGGTGGCGGTCGGAGAAAAGAACGTGCATGCACATCGCGAATGTGACCAGATACACTCCTCACATGGAGATGAGCAGATATATTGGTA
Organism: Vararia minispora EC-137; assembly: GCA_022160365.1. Classification (NCBI taxonomy): domain Eukaryota; kingdom Fungi; phylum Basidiomycota; class Agaricomycetes; order Russulales; family Lachnocladiaceae; genus Vararia; species Vararia minispora. Next base: position 27,854 of record MU273714.1, read on the forward strand.
CGGGCGACGCAGACATACCAAAGAGTAGAGTTTCAACGGCAGTACCAGCCAGCTCCGCTGGCACAAGTGCTATGGTCATCTTGATCGGCAGAAGATAGGCCGGAGAGGGATACAAGAGGGAAGAGGGAGCCTTGCCGCTGGAGCGAGCTGCCTTGTATATAGCTCTAGAACCAAATTTGTCAGGAGGTCGTATGCTTTACCGCAGCCTGCGAAGAGTCTGCCATGCGACTTACCCGCCCAATCAATGACGGCGGCGTCGTGTGTGAAACCGGGTGCGATGAGAGGACTGTGGCAGGATGCTCTAGTAGATCCCACAGCTGTGGAGAACGCTGACTGTTGCTTTCGTTTCATCCGTCCAAAGCATGGCAACGGGGTTTGAGAAAGGGGCCTACGAAGTCGGCGAGGCTTCTGCCCTCACACGTTCAATGAAGGACTGTCACGGAAGTAATTGAGCCCAGGTGGGACAATTACTACCTTTGGGGTCGACTCCTCATGGCCCGCGCGTCTTCATGGACAGACAAACGCCGGTTCTCAATTCCGAACATCAAAACAGACCAGGACGAAAAATGCACGTTACGGGCTCCAGACTGTGTGTCCGGTCAGGAGATTTTCTCGCTCACGGTAGCCAAACTGTCGGGACACACTATGCATAGAAAAACCCGCACATCAGACCTTGATAGACCGGGCCAGGTCTTTCTTCCGATAGTCGGACCGCGCGCTGCATGTCGAGCACCGAGTTACCCTGCCTTGTCAGAGCCACGGCTACCTGCAGTTTCCGCTCAGGCTGTCTAAGACTCACGCCATTTAACATCGTGTAGAGCAATCATTCGGACGGGACATCCCGACATCCTGATGCGCGACTAGAATGCGTACTCCCAAATGAATCTCGAGTTCGCGATTCAGACGACAAAGCTGTAAGAGTAGTAGTGCGTCCCAGAAGTATTGAGTAGACACGACTTCAATTACTTCGTCAGCGCTGGCGCCTTGAAAAACAGTGCAAGCGTACGCCCGAGATATTAGCACAGAGGACATGATAAAGATCACGTATGTGGCACGTTCAGAGTCGCCAAGTTAGGTTGCCGGACTGTTGAAGCAACTTTGCAATAGATGGACAGCGCTAATGGTCAGTTTCCAGGATATGTCAGCGCTGTCAGCCCTCAAGACACAGAGCGCTTCTTACAGTCTGCACTCAGTAATTGCAAGGAGCAGCTTATGAATATAGTGTACCCAGCTTCCGGCGTCTGACCCCTGAAAAACAACGTACCTTCGGGTCCTTCGATTAGTGCAATGGGGTGGATGGTATAGCCGCGTACATGGTCTGCAGTGAGAATAGCAACACGGATGGAGCGGTCATGCGAGAAGGGAAACCGCCGAACGTGTTTAGCCTAGTACAGCAAAGACGATACTAGAGCGCGATAGCCTAAAACAGTGTGCATAGTCCGTCAGCGGAGGTGAGGAAAGAGCGGACAAATACGGGCGAATCACGGAGGAAAGAACAGGATGACACGGCGCGTTGTCCTCAAATTTCTCGCACGAGGACAGTGCAATGCCCGAATAGCCATCACGCTGTCAACAGAGCCACCATCTGCCGCAAACTATACGGCACTAGGTTACTGTACTAAAATAGTACCACTCGCGTCAAGCTCTTTGAGCGGCAAAAATATGAGGAGCCTAGCCGCCCTCCTTTGGGCTATCTCTATGGCCACGACGTCAAATTTTGAGGCGTCGTACCGTCGATGAAGGCGACCGCTACAAAGGCAGATGCACATAAAAGGCCCAGCCCCGCTCACCCACTGTCAGTCTTGAACCCATTGTGTTAAAATCGGCACTGCGATAGGTAGCTAGCACGGGATGAGTGGGCACGACGGAAGGAGGAAGTGACGGTCACACTTCAAATGGGATGGCGCAATTGCAGTGATGGTGGACTGGTTACGTATTCGGCAACCTCCGACGAGCCACGCGTCACCTGTCTTCAGCAACTTGCTATCGTAGCTTATATCGCATCCAAGATCGCATCGCCGCAAAAGCAGGAATCTAGGACGCATCTCTATGAAAGCAAACATAAGTAGCGCCCGGTACACTAGCAGTGCTGGGAGCACTAATCGCGCCATCGATCTTTGGCACGAGCCCGGACGGAAGCGCTGCCTCGCCCGTTAATTCGCACACGATATAGCCTCTGGATGCATTTTAGATACACCCACCAGCAGGTCACCGTGGGGTAAACTCAGCCTCAGCATCCACCCTGTCAAATTCCCTTCCCTCAAGCTCAATGTCCACCTTTCTGCGAAACAGAAACAACGTCGTTGCCCTCTTCTCGGAGGTGGTTTTCTACGGTGATGATCTTGCCCTTCTGTTATCGTTAGGCTCGACTGACCTCACATTCTTCAAGGCGCCTATATCATCTCGTTTTTGCAACACACGCATTTCTTGTCAACACAGGAACCGACCACGCCTGTCCGCCGACGGGTTGGCCTCGTAGTCATTTGGTATCTATTCGCTGCCGCGTCTTTCGACGTCGCGTCCGGCGTCGTAGCCCTCCGGAATCAGGATCTGGGACTCTGGAGCGTTCCAACCTGGCTTGATACGACGTTGGAGATCGTTACTGCCCTGTCTCCCCAGTTGACTATTATCCTCTTGGTGTGTTGCTACTGTATACGACTCAGAATAGTTTGCTGATGGATGGACGCAGCACATAATTTGCAAAGAGGCGTCTGCGTTTACTAAGTTCCGCATATCGGTAATGGAAATGAACACAATGGGTACGTGCTTGGTGCATCCGTTCACCTCATGAGACGATGACAGAACTGCAGCTCTGTGGTATCTCATATCCGGTGTTATTGATGGAAACGACCATTCAGCTCTTCAAAATGCACTCTGCATATTCATTCTATGCACGATGCTAGGTTGCGAGATCTTATGTACGTCGCCTTCCTTAGAGCTTGTCTTTCATAGAGAACTCTTATATCCTTTATTTCAGTCTTTTCCTCAATCTTCGCCTGGCTCATCAAGACTCTCCGCGTACACCCGCATCCCATCTGTCAGATCCTAGTCCTCATACCCGCGAGCGGTGTAGCATGCTCTATCATTCTTATAGCTTGCATGACCTCCATTCTTTTACGCAACTCTAGTCTCACGTCTGTTCTGGTGGGACCTGTGCGTCTGAATTGCTATGTCTTTCCACTCTTTTGCTGATGGGATGACTTCAGATGTTTCAGGCCGCTGTTGGTGCTTATCTTCGGGATATACGCACATCTGACGAATATAGCAGTGCATAGCGATTAGCACAATTGCCGTGAGAGTCTCGGTCAAGACGCCTGCCAAAGCCGCCCAGGCCGACCAGGACGCCCTCGCCACTAAGCTCAGTGGCAATGCCGAGGCCAGCCTTTTAGCTCTCAGGGATATTCGCAGCAAATCCGGGGTGCGATTGGAGGAAGCTCGGCCCGAGGAGGTTTGACAGAGGGTTATACAGTGCCGTCAATTTCTCGCGGCCACTGGACTCTCGGCCAGGTGCTCCTGGAGTACCCGAGTATTTACATAATCTGTCCCCCCGAGATCGCTTTCATCGCAGTTCGAACGTTTCTTCTATATGTCACAGATCCGTCCATTTCTCCAGTCATTGAATCACGGGGTAAGACGTGTTCAGGTGCTATTAGTCTTGTTTTCGCCCATGTACGAGATCCACCCATCGTAATTGTCTACGAGGCGCTCCTGTACACCGTGGTATCCTTTTGAGTTGGTGGCCTGAAGGTGACGCTTGTGGCGCCGCTCGCCCGTAACCACCTCGAAACCCCAGGTCTATCTTAAATGTTAGCCTCAAGTATGCATGCCGAGCTCCCACGCTTGCACCTGGCTGACCGTCCACACTGCACCATCCTTCGCGGCATCGCACTCCATGAGGACGTGGATGAGCCCTGCTCTGCGCCCACCACCTCCCACCCCTCCGTCAGCCACGCGATGTCGAGCTCGGAGGCCATCGCGCACGCCGCGTGATACTTCGTCGGGCCGAAGAACTTACCGTTCTGCTCACGCAAGGTCCAGTCGAGAGCCTGTACAATTTCCCGGTCACCGCCTGGGACGTCGCATGCGTGATATGCAGCGTCGGTGGCCCACTGCTTGTAACCTTGCGCTTCTTCCAGTCGACACCTTAGACTTGCACTATTTCATCTATATCATACTCGAGTGCCTTATTCTGCAGCTCGTGTCAGCGTCAAAAGCGCATGAGAGTCGGTATGAGCAACGTACGAGCGTCCAGACGCCAGACACGCCCGGAAAGAGGCTTCTAACCCCCTGGCGATGCACACTTCGCGCGCTATGCTATTAGCAACGTACAATTGCTGTCAGAGGAGCCCGCGCTGGAATTGACGAATGTTGTGGTGGGATTTGGGCTCGAGATTCTGCTCGCATTTAGTGAACCTGGCTCAGCCGGTATCGATGGCTTCGGCACGTACTACGCGGAGTACGCTGTGGACGGCACGCCACTGCTACGCCTTGTTCAGTGCACGGGTCCCGACGACGAAGATACATCGTACCGTGTTTACAAGAACAAACGGGTAGGTCGGTCCCGCACAAACTCAGACATCGCGGTCCAGGGTGAGATGCTGTACTTGAATTAGAACAGCGCGACAGATGTCATTAGCTGGCGCATCGAGCAGGGTGACAACGCGACAACTGTGGATAAAACCGGGCCCGAGCCTGCCCGAGCCCGCGGTTGCCATCGCGTTACACTGTAGATACGAGTTTCTGGCCTAGTTGTGAATGGAACAGTGCTGGGAATATCGTGCGGGTAGTGAGTGTTAGTTTGTAAGAGCGCAATAGTCACTGGGACCTTCGTCACGATATATAAACACATATTTCCTTGTTTCCCGTACCATTCTTTATCGGGCCTCTTTTACTATTAAAATTGCATATTCTATCGATCTCGCATCGAGATCCGTAGGCGCAGAGAAACGACCGATAGGAAACAGCTAATTGCAAGGCCCTCCCCCAGGACCAGATCGCGGTACTTACAAACGACCCTCCTGAAATGTCCCCACTTCACGGAACTAGCGTCCTACCGGGGATGTCAAATGAGCTCCCAGTCCAATCGATACGCACCGGCCAAACTAGCCTGCGGATTACCCTCCGCGAAATGCTACGTCAGAGAAAGAGATCCATTGTCACAAATACACGTCCGGAGCAGTAGTGATAGTGACCAGACAACATACACGACAATAGCGGGGACATACAGCCCGAACAAGCGAGGGCGAACGGCCCCTACTGCTCGCTCACGAACATCGCCGCCATGCCCATACCAGAGCCGATGCACATGCTCGTCACGAAAACCTTCTGACCCGTCTGCTTCGCAATGTTAAGGCCGGTCGCGATCTGCCGTGCACCCGCTGCGAGCGGTATGAGCACTTCTGCACGGGAAATGGGGGAGAAAGAGGACACGTACTGCAGCCGAGCGGGTGGCCGATGGAGATGCCGCCGCCGTGTGGGTTGACCTTCTCGTACGGGAGGCCGATTTTCTCGATCGAGTATACAGCCTGGGAGGCGAACGCTTCGTTAATCTCGTAGAAGTCGACTTCCTCCTTCGCGACGCCCGTCCGCTCGAGCAGCGCGGGGATCGCGAACGCGGGACCAATGCCCATCACGCGCGGCGGGACGCCCACGACAGCCGCGGCAACGAACTTGCCGATGATTGGCAACCCGAGCTTCTTCGCGACCGAGCGGCGCGCGAGCAGCACGGCCGCGGCACCGTCGGAGACTTGCGAGGCATTACCTAGGTCCGGGTGAGGAGATAGCGATCGGAGGGATAGGGGCTGTAAGTACCTGCGTGCGTCGTGCCGTCCTTCTTGAACACAGGCTTAAGCTTGGCAAGGCTTTCAGGTGTAACGCCGTCGCGGATGCCGTCATCGGCGTCGACGACGATTGTCTTTTCTTCCTCTGTCTTGGGGTCAACGAACTTGACGGTCAGTGGTACAATCTCGTCCTTGAATTTGCCCGCCTTCTGCGCTGCGGTGGCCTTCTGGAACGACTTGGCTGCAAACTCGTCTTGCTGCGCGCGCGTGATACCATAGTCGGTTGCAACGTTCTCCGACGTGATACCCATGGGCAACAAGCAGTCCTCGGCTTCCGGGACGGAGAGGATGGCCTCAGAGAAGCCGTCGGGTTGCGAGCCGGCGCCGTAGCCGAATGTCATGGACTCGACGCCAGCACCTGATGAGGTATGTCAGCTTGGTGTTGACTGTCGTGGGAATGATATTGCGGATGAAGCAAACGACAGAACGAGCCGGATGTGGTGCGAGAACAAGTGTTGCGGGAATCGCAGGAGGTGTTAGAGTGTCCAAGACAGCCCCGAGCCGAAAGGAGCGTTCGTCGAGCAAGTACATCGTGTCCCTCTTTTCCCATAGCTCAAACAAGATACCAGCCCTCAAGATTAATGAACGACGCCGAAACGTACCGATACCAATGTCAATCTGGCCGAGCGCGATCTGACCTGCAATCTGGTTGACGGCGGTGAGGCCGGACGAGCACTGGCGGTTGACGGTCGCAACGGGTGTCGAGATGGGGATACCGGCGTGAATCTCTGCCATGCGAGCGGTATTCGCACCGCCGCCGGGAGGGAGGACGTTGCCAACCACGACGTCCTGGATGAGTTTTGGGTCGAGACCGGCCTTGGTGTACACGGCGCGGAGGACGCCTGAGAGCAGCTCCTCCGGACGCGTGTCCTTGAAGCCACCCTTCTTTCCCTATTCAAGAGTGTTATGATTCTCATCTCTCGGAGCGACGTGCGTCCGCACCTTGGTCACGGCAGTACGAACAGCAGCAATGATGACGACGTCATTGTCTTTCTGGGCCAGGACGGCGGCCTTCCCTGAAGGTGAGAAGAAGCTGGAGACACCTTGGGTTAAAGACATAGTGGTCGATGTGGTGTGGTGGTGGTGGTGGCTGTTCGAGATGGAACGAGAGGACAATAATATATGATGCTGAGGAACCTAGCTCGGTCTGTGCTTCGGTCACCGAGCCACAGCCGGAACTCGTCAATTGTGATTTAGTCTCCATCCATGTGATTTGCCACCTCCACCTGAATGCTCGCGCTCACGTGGCGGCACCTCGCTCTTTGCATCCTACGACTCGGAGCTGCGATTGTCTGCGGCAGACCGCATCCTTTCGCAAAAATACCCAGAGCACACTAACCAAAGAACCGTGTCCACCACTGGACAGCATGTTGTCAGCCCGAACAAACATTCGGGTACAAAGATGATGAGTTCTCTCGATCGTCATCGTACGATTTGCCTGTTGCCCGACACCTGACGCCCTCGTCTCTCGCCACTTTTCTTCGCCTCTCTCTCGCCCGAGCGCGATCAGACAGGCTACCGGGATAACCAGCTGTATTGAAAAGCTTGTAGCCGGTCTCGGTTGTGTCTCCTTGACAAGTTATCGCCGTCTGACTGACTGAGCGAGCATCAGACTCTGGTTTGCCCTGACCGACCCGACTTTCGAAGCCTCGGTCGACAGAGCTCAAGCCCGAATCAATGTCCGGATTTACTCGCACAGGGAGCGAACCTGTCGGGGCTGGTCACTTTGACCGTTCTGAAACGAGGTCGAGTGATGCAAATGGACTAGCGATGCGCGTGGGCGGCAACCAAGCGCACGTCCGATGTTGCTGGCGTAGACTGCTCTTCAAAGCCATGCCACCGCCAACGCTGCTGCCCTTTGTTTACCAATTCGTTTATACACATTTCTAGGGCACAGACATAAGCGCTTGTCCACCATCTACTGAATATGCGCCTTGTATAATCACACCGTCAATGGAACACGGTGTGTAGACCGTCCTCCAGTACTGCCTCTCGGTTGAGACCCTCCCCTGACTGCATACGGCGGTATACAGCCCATGCACCCACGTCAGCGACAACTCGAGCCACTCATATACTCTTACCAGCTTGCTACAGATCCCACAACAGCGGCACACGTTGCATGGCTGGATACTCGCCGCACTAATCCTGCGTTGCCCGTCTGAGCACACTTGCACCATCTCAACTCATAACTTGTAAACTACGTTGTATGCGCGGCTTCGTACCGACGAATGTCTAGCTGTCGATTCGATGGGTACGGCGATACGAGAGTCGAGCGGATCCGGCCATTCGTGAGTAAGGAAGAATGGGCGAGGGCAGTGGAGCGGAACGCGATGTGCGAAAGAGCGCCGATTCGTATTCTTGTTGCAGCCAACCCTCGCGTTGGGCTGACCTAACTTGTCTCGCTCCGCCGTTCTAACTTCTCCCCGCCAACCGCCGTAGCCGACAGTCGGACGGTGGGGTGGCCCTGACCAAGTTTACAAGCTTATAGACGCGTCCTATATAACGCTAAGTGCATTGCTGCTGCCGTGTGTTGCGACCCCGGATCCACATTCCGACGGCACGTAGCTAGCACCGTCCGTGCCCCGACGGTGCGCGCGCATCGAGCAGTCCGACAGTCGCACGAAAACAGAACGAGCTCGATCCCGATTTCTCCGCCCTTTCCCAAGCTTGACCATGACAAAGCACCTTCCGCGGTGAGCCGTGCCTGCGCCGCAATACAAAGGTGTCTAAGTAGGCTAAACCTCGCCATCGCACGCGGACCTCGATCAGCCCTTGCATCTCGCCATTGGACAAACGCGCTCTCTTGCCCATCGCCGTCCCGCCTGGAATACGTACATTGGTACGCTTGATGCAGTAAACGACTGTCCGATCATCGCACAAACCAGCAGCAGAGAATACAGCACGGCGCAGGGCTTTGCGTCGTCCTCGCTCGAGCTTCCCCCGACCCCTCGGCCCGCCCGCGACCAAGCCGGCTACATTTCTGCTTCGATCTCCTAGCTCGCCGCCGCCGGCACACCTTTTGCCAAAAGCGGGTCTTATCGCATGGACGTGTGCCCTACTCCCCAGCCCGGTGCACCGCGTCCGCCTTCCGATGTTCTGCCGCCGGGGCCGATGGCCGGCCCTCGCACGGTCACGATATACGATGGCGTCAAGCGCGCGACAGCGCGCGACGGCGCGCCTGGCCTGGCGCGCCGCGCCACCCTGCCGACCGCATGCCGCCGCCTTCGCGCGGTCCTCGCCTCGGGAGTACATATATACATCCGCCTTCATCTCCACCGCCAGTATCGCCGTCTGTGGTTTGTCTCACTGTAACACTTTTGCCTCTTGGCCATCATGACGCACGGAGCACAGGAAACACCAACGCTCGACGACGAGACGCTCGCCCGCATGGGCTACGCGCGCGCGGTCGAGCCCAACTCATCCGGAATCCATGTACTCGTCGTCGGATGTGGCTTCGCGGGGCTCGCGTGCGCGATCGAGTCTGTCAGAAAGGGCCACACAGTCACAGTTCTCGAAAAGGACGACCCCATCCGGACGCAAGGTCGGTCTCGTCCCGCTGCATACCTCGGCACACCTTCATGCTGAGCTGAGCCCCACGCAGGTGACGTACGTGTCTATCGTGCTTTGTGCGCTCGGCGGATCTAAGCCGTCTCGGTGCCGCAGGTCATCAGCTTCAACATCAACGCTGGTCGCTTCTTTGCCCGCTGGGGCATCCATGATAAGTGAGTGTTCTCCCGCCGGCTGTTGACGAAATACAAGGCAGGCCTCCCTGCCCGGATCACGCTCGTGCTGCGCGCTAATGCCGGCGTCTTCGGCCTGCTACGCCCATGTGATCCGAATCCTAAGCCACGCTTGGTTAATGGTCTACTCGCCGACGCTCGGTGCCTTGATTCGGTGCACGCCGTCGAACTCTGCCGTTACGTGTCTTCAGAGCGGCCCAGGGCGAATGCGATCCCCTTCACGGCAGCTCTTCTCTTTGAGTACCTCTGCCCACTGAGGCCGTGAAAAGCTCGTCTCTTAACCCCCAGTCGAGATTTGAGCGTCCCGCTGATCATCTTCCGTTTCTATGACAGAGCCTACCCGCTCTGTGGGCACGCGACAGAACTCACGCTGCACAACCACCTCGGCGAGGTCATCGCCGTGCAGTCGTACCCGCAACAGATCGGCGACGCACACGCATATAACGGTCCGCGGAGCGATATCCACCGGATCTTGTCCGCGCGTGCGCGCGAGCTCGGCGTCACGATCCGCCTCGGCTGCGCAGTCGAGTCTTACTTTGAGGACAGCACGCGCGGTGTCGCGGGCGTCGTGCTACGCTCCGGCGAGCATCTCGAGGCGGACATCGTCGTCGGCGCGGACGGCGTGCGCAGCCGCGCTCGCAAGCTCGTCCTCGTGCGTCCCCCGTTACTGCCAGCGCCCGCCCGCGCGGATGCGTGATGTGCCGCCGGCAGGGCTACGATGACAAACCGCTCCCGTCCGGGTACGCGATCTACCGCACCTGGTTCGACACGCGCGAGGTCGGGCTCGAAAAGGATCCCCGCACGGCGTTCCTCGCACGCGAGGAAGACGTGCTGCACTGCTGGTTAGGCGTGTCATTCTCCCCCGTCTTCTCCGTCGCTCGCGGCGCTGACGCCCTGCCCGCTGTCTCCGTGCGCACCGAATAGGTCAAGACGTCCACCTAATCGTCGCCAACTGTCAGCGCGGCACGCGCGTCTCCGCCTTCCTTACCCACGTGTGCGTCCCACTGCTCCTCTCCCTCATCGCCAGACGCTGACGCTGCGCGCAGAGACGAGGCTGACATTAGCGAGTCGTGGTCCTTCCCGGGGGATCGCGATGCCGTACTGAAAATCGTTGACGGCTGGGATCCCGTCTGCACCGCCCTGCTCGCTAGGGCACCTGCGTTTGTCGACTGGAAGCTCGTCTACCGTGCACCGCTCCCGACATGGCTCTCGCCCGGCGCGCGCCTTGTCCTGCTTGGTGATGCTGCGCACCCCTTCCTTCCGTGCGTCCCTTCGCGCCTCTCTCTGCACATGAACATGGCTCGTGTGGCCGTTCCATTGTCCGCGGTCCGCGCGGTTCGCCGCGCCCCGCGCTACGCTGCAGCGCTGCGAGCTTATGATGCTGGCACCTCCCCGTCTGTGCATCATCCCTGCGTGGTATTTCTCGAAATAGCCGGGGCAGTAGGCTCGGCGCGGCCACTGGGTGATGGGCGCTTGACGACGGTGGGACCCCGCTTCGCCTGCAGCGTATCAACGTTCTGGGCCTGGATGTAGTGTGCGGTCCCGAGCCTCCCGCGCTAACGGCGACCGCTTCCACAGGACGAGTATCCAGGGCGCATCGCAGGCCGTCGAGGACGGCGTCGCTCTCGCGGTCGCGCTCCAGCTCGGCGGGAAGGACGACGTGCCGGGCGCCGCACGCACGTGGGAACACACTCGGTGCGTTCCCCTCGTCCCCAGCTGCCTCTTCCGCACGGAGCTAACCTCGCCACGCAGGTACAAGCGCGTGCGCTACGCGCAGATCCTCGGCGAGACGACACGGAACAAGTGGCACAGCGCGACGCTCGCCGACCGGGGCGAGAAGATGAAATTACCGACGTACGTGTCGCCCGCCCAGCATGAGTTAAGCTGATGTCGCCACCAGCCCCGAGTGGCTGCTCAACTTCGACGTCGAGCGGCACACATACGAGGTCTTCGCAGACGTGCGCGCGCGCATCGCGCGGGAGGGATACCGGCCGCCGCAGCTACCGGAGGACGAGTGCCGGACGAGCTGACGCGTACCGGGCTCGCCGGGCACGGTGCCTTCTCCCGCACATACCGGAGTTCTTTCTTCCGCGCATATGTCGGGCTTCTTCCCCTTCTCCCGCGTGTACCTCGCCGTCTTCTCGCGCGGGGGGCTGCGCGGCGTCCTGACACAGCCGCACGCATCTCCCTGCCCCTTCGGGCTTCTTGTTCACGCACATTCATATTCTGCTTGCTGTATTTGTCTCCTCGGAATGGTTCAATTATACCGTATGCTCTGGCACGATGACCTCCTTCCCAGCATCTTTGCGCCTTCTGCCAGCACAGAAGTGGCCCGGGTATTGACTGAATCGTCGTCACAGCAGTTCCGCTCGCAGACGCGCATACGGCGTACCTTCTCGCGCACGCACTCCTGCGTCGTGCATGCCTCGTCTCACCTCATTCCCTACTCCCCACGGCGTGACTAAACGAGGGCGGAAGCCCGACGCAGGCCGGCGACGCAGTACGAGCCACCATAACGGCGACGCGCGCAGTGGGCGCACCGACGCCGACGACGCCGCCCGCTCGGGCGCATCGGTCCCGCCCGCGGTCCCAGTTGTTTGACGATGATGCGCCAACCGACCTCAGTGCTGCCACGCCACTCGGGGACGCGCGCAATCGCCGTCTCGCTCTCCCCATCCGCGATACATCGGCCGTACTCACTCCACGAGTACCGTTTGTCTTCTGTACCTTTCACAGGCATTGAATACCTGCTGTATCTTTCGCGCACCTGCTTTACCTCTCACGAAGATCGCACATTCGCCATACCTTTCAAGCGCACGGCGTACCAAGACTATCATACGGAGTTGGCGCACCGCCCCCACTGGGAGCGTGTGCCTGCGCGTGGAGCTGACGAAGCATATCCGCTTGGGGTAGCCAACGATCGGAGAGATCGACGGGCGCACCGGCCGGAGGGTGCGGGGTGGCGGATGTGCCGGACTGCGTGCGGGGCAGTGAATGCGCCGAACTGCGTGCGCGAGGCAATGAGTGCACCGAGATGCGTGTGGAGACGATCGACGAGCGCACCTGACTGTGTACGCGGAACGGCGCTGGGCCGGCGCGGGCTCGCCATCGCGGCTTCAGCCGCCGGGATCGAGCGCGCCAGTCTGCTCCGCATCCTGATACTAGTACGATCTCTCCGCAGACCCCGCACATACCCTCGCGCAAGCACTCGGTGCGTGCTGCTACCGGATCTTCATTGGTCACGCTGGAGTGGGGATAGCACGTGATCCGGAGTAGAGTACGCGCCGCTTCAGTGCCGCGTCGCGGCAGAGTGTACAGTACCTACGACCGCTATTACCACCCCGACGAGCAGGCGATATGCTCCGCGGATAGCCCCTTGCGCCTTCGCAATGCATATAGAGTACTCTACCTGTACGGTACGCTGCGCTTGCCCGGCGACGTAGGGTCTTTTGCATTACGTCGTGGGAAGCGTACGTCGTGTATTCGTGTTGTGTACAATCTGCATTCGAGTTGTGTACAGTCTGAATGGTGCATTGCGTCGTCCACAATACACAGAAACGTCTCCAGTGGACACTACATCGTACCGCGTCTATTGCAGTTGCGCACCTTGCAGCGCCGACGCCCCGTCCTAGTCCTCGCGCGCACCGGGCGCCGCATACGTACCGACCCTCTCCGCCAAGTCTCCCTGAGCGCAAATACGTCGGCCTCCTATGCACGTACCGCCCCTATCTTTCGAGCGCGCGCACTGCTCCCCCTCTCCGAACACGCGCGCTGCCTTTCTCTCCATGACCGCGCGCACCTACAGACGCCCACGTACCTCCCTCAACCCAACAACGAAAACGCGCGCCAACCGACGCAGCAATGCAAAAGTGAGCCTTCCCGTCCCCGTCCCCGTCCCCGTCCGCACGCCCGAGAAGTCAAATACAGGTCGGAACGATCGCGATGATACTACCAAGAGCGGTGCGCGTAAACTTTGAAGGGAAGGATATTTCGGAACGAGGGGTTGCGGGAGCAGCGTGCTTACGATGATATTAATTGCGGATGGTCGTCTTCGGGTGCTCGTGGAGATGGAAGAGGAACCGAAGACGGAAAGGGCCGCGCGGAGAAAGTGTTCCCGCTAGCCGCGTTCGCATATACTCGCACCGTCTTCACCCTCGTAAAGACGTGTGTCGCGGTCCTTGAGAGTATAGGATATGGTGCAGACGCCTCGTGTATTTGGGCAGTGTCGAAGGTCGGGGACAGCAGTGCAATCGCCGTTTGCAGTAGCGGGTCAGAGGCGGTGCCGGCCTTCTCTAGTATGAAGGCACGTAGCCGCCCTCTCCGAGTGCACGTACCGCCCTCTCCGAGTACACATACCGCCCCTCTCGACAAACCGCTTCGACACAGCACCGCCGCCAGCAGTCCACGACGCAACGAAGCGCACCTTTTCCTCCTCCCGCGCCGAGTGCGGCACAGTGCACAGTACCCCTCCCGCGATAATCACGGCCGGACCTTTCCGAGCTCGAAGCCGAAGCCGCCCAACCTTCCTACCCGTTCCGACGCGCTGAAGCTCAAAGGCAGAAGCACTTTCGACACGGCGGATTTTTGTGCGCGCGTGTGTGATTTGCATTTTGGACGGGGCTTGCGCGCCGAGGACGACGACAAGTCTTCTTTCGCACGAGCCCGCGCCCTCACTTCGAACGCGATCCATTACGCCACATAAATACGCTCGCGACCCAGCGACAGACAGCGAGTCCGCAAGAAGGACGAGGGGTCCCCGGTAGTAGTAAGACGAGGGTTCTCGAGAAGGACAAAGGCGCGAGCAGAGCAAAGTACGGCGAATAATACACATCTGTACGGGTCAGAGGGGGGAGAACAAGCATGTATGGCACAAGGGGGGGATCAAGCAAGCGATGTCAAAG
>MU273715.1:0-42208 GCA_022160365.1 Vararia minispora EC-137
AGCACATACATTTTTTAGGCAAATGAAGGTCAGATCATATGTACATACACAATGCACCTTGATGAAGGTCGGATCGCGAGTGCATACACAATGTGCCCTAACAAAGGTCGGATTTGTAATGCATACATTTTCTATGGCAGGGAAGGTCAGATCAGGAGTGCCTACATGGCTCTCGCAATTTGAGGTCGGATCTGCAATGCATACACTTTCGTGAAATTTTGCCGAGGTCGGATCATTGTGCGTACACAATGGCTGAAATCGGAAGGTACATTTTTGCCCAAAAACCATGATTTCTGATCCGACCTCTGAGGGCATAAGCCGGGGTCCTATCCTGGCTCACACCTACTATACCGTGAATGCAACTACACATAACAACTACCTAATTATACGCGCATGTCGTGACGCGCAGTCTCTAAATCAGGCACCACTAATTGATTGTGCATTCATAAAGCGACCTTGCTGGATGGGCTCTTCTGACCATATTCGCTCTCACTCGGCTGAGTCGGCTCATACTTTGGCTCATGTCGAGCGTACTGTACCTTACGCGGCTGAATGCTGCCAGTGCACCGTACTCAGTTCACACGAAAACAGTTCAATACGCTACTACCGACATAACGGCGACATGAACTACACCAAAGCGCCAGTCTCCCCTGCAGACTGATCGGTGGCCTCTTTTGACGGGAATTTGATGTCGGTCACCAGATACCTAAGCGCGAGCAAACACGGAGGCTCTCTTACAGTCGTCAACTCGGATCCGTGTGGTTATTACTGTGCCATATCTCGACGGAGGGCCGCAGACCTCATCTCATTACCAGTAGATACGCTTGGGGCTGTTGATCCTCAGGTTTAGAACTTCCGAGTCAGCCCTGCCCTCATTATTTAATGGTCCTTCGCTCATTTTCCAGAGACGTTCCGGCCGTCAAATCCACATAGTAAGCTGAGCTCTCCCGTTCTCAAAGCTGTTCCGCTGACGATGGTCAAGGTATGTTAGTCCTTTCCGTTCGCTATCAGACCCCCGGTACAATAGTACGTTCTGGTGAAGGGCTTTGGAGCTGGATTCTGTCGTCCCTTTGGGCGAGCCAGTGGCATGGCCAAGATATCATGGAAGCCAAGTGCATCCCTTGCAGCACGGGGAAACGAATGCGGCACATTATCTAGCGAGCATTCCAGGCTTGTGCAAGGGCAAATGTTCACCGACATGCTGAGTATCATGTTCATGAGCGCCGGGCCTGATAACTTCGCTTCTATACATGCGTGAAACGAGCAGTCGGACCTGCTGACGCTGGATGAATGCAAGATGCGACGAAATCTATGGCGATGGCCAGAGTACGCCACGCCAGGGATAAGGACGACGTAGGAAAACTTCGCCGTACACGAGTTGAGTGTATAGCAAAAGCGGGTGTAAAGCGTAGGACATCGGACGATAGGGCGACTAACCTTGTCAGAACGATGGGACCGCGATGGTCTGCACAAGGCACAAGGCATGGGCATACGTCCATGAGGCAGCTATTTTACATCGCTTAGAATCGAGAAGATGAGAAAGCGACATAGTGAAAACATACAATTGAACACAGGACGGGCGGGGTGTGGTATCCGCGTCAACCACTCAATCGCAGGCCTCGCACATTCAGTCTACTAATTCATAGCGACGCCCTCGCCTCCATCTAGCACGGGGGCATTCGCTCTTCGTTCATCCCGGCCAAGCCCTGCCGCACGCTCCGCTTCCTCAATGGTGTAGACAGGCTCTCGCAGCGTTTTACACCGACGTTTGTGCACTTTTGATCGCCAATGGCTGTTCAAAGCCTGATCTGTCTCAAAGTACCTGGTGGAAGTGGTGAGATTGGGGTGATTATGCACCGAAGTAGGAGACACGCACTTTGCACATTCTACACAGTAATGCTGAGCAAGGCCCGGTTTCTCGTAGTCCAGCGGCTGCGCCTCAAGCTTTGCACGGTTCTTTTCAAGAGAGTATATTTAAGCTGGATAGAAGAACGAGAATAAAGGATAACGCACTTTGGGATCCAAGTCTATCAACTGGATCTGGTCGAGGTCCTTTGTCCGAGCCTGGAAGAATCTGAGTATAGGGTCAAAAGGCCTCTCGCGAGAATGCATACGCGAGTACGGCATGCGCGATGAACATCACGCTGAGCATGATGTGTTCTTGAACGGCGCAGGCGGCCCATTGTGGAGTCAGGGTAAACAGTGAGTAAGATGAGAGGGGTGAACACCTTTCGGTAACTGAGAAATGACCTCGCGTCGGCAGTTGCCGCGAGTCCTCAGGAGACGCGGCACGAACGCGGTCAGCGGCTCCGAGTCGGCACTCGCACAATCATCCCTCACGAGCCCCTAGTAATGCGCATAATAACATGGAATATTGTGAGAGGATACGTGCTTGAGGCAAATAAGAGCTGACCAAATCACAGAACGGTATTCGTACGGTCCCTCAATACCACCCGTCTGCCATGCAGCCTACGAGACGCATCACTTCCGGCTTACATCCTGTCTAGATGGAATGCCTTCAAGACGTGGAATTCCGCTCTCCGCGAGCTTGGAGGAGATATAATATGTTTTCAGGGTGTGATATTCTCTACCCCCTCAAGACACGTGTTCACTGTTTCTACAGAGATGAAGACGACCCGAGCGGCCATTGGCCGGAACTTTGCTCTTCCTGACTCCTTCGACGCGTTTTTCTCCTTCCCAGTCACAAGAGGCGGCTATAGCGGCGTAGCAGTATACACGGATAGAGATAGGGCTCTGCCGCTCAAGGTAGAGGAGGGACTTTCCGGGAAGATGCAACCGAAACCGCCATTATCCGCCGACGAGCGTGTCTCGACCTGCTATCCCTGCTCTCACGAGCTGGAACTCATGGAGAACATTGACGGTAACACACTTTCCGAGTTCACTGCACTTGACTCGGAGGGCCGCGCTCTCGTGCTCGATTTCGGCCTCTTCGTCTTGATAAATATTTACTGTCCAAACGAGACTTCGGGCGAACGCCTTCCGTTCAAGATGAACTACCACTATATGCTCCAGGAGCGAGTACGGAGGCTTGTTCAGGACGAAGGACGTCAGGTCATTGTGACTGGCGACATGAACATCTGCGCTGCTCCCATGGACCACTGTGATGGACATCTACCAAGCAATTCCGAGTCTTTTTACGAACACCCAGCACGCAAGTGGATACGGAGCTGGCTGGAACCTAATGGATTGATGATTGATGTGACCCGTCGCTTCCATCCAGATCGGAAGGGCATGTACACTTGTAAGCTATTCTCTCCTTCGACTAGAGATTCCACACTGACCAGTACAGGCTGGAACACTAAGATCAACGCACGAGAAACTAATTACGGCACACGCATAGATTACTTCCTCGTCACACCGGGGCTATTCCCTTGGATTAAACAGAGCGACATTCAGCCGTCCATCAAAGGATCGGACCACTGTCCGGTGTTCCTCGACCTGCACGATGAGATTATTCTTTCTTCTGGCGAGAGGCGTAGTCTCCGCGACGCTATGCGGATGCTGGAAGGACGCAAAGATCCCCCGCGGTTAGCGAGCAGGTTTTGGACAGAGTTCCAAGGAAGACAGATGTTGATGTCGAGCTTCTTCACAAAGCAGGATGCTGCGAAGACTCCTGCGCCATCTGTGGCAGCACATACATCTGCACCGGCGATAACGCCTGTCACACCCGTTGCCTCATCTTCGTCCCCGGAAGCCTCTAGACCCTTTTCACCCGCTCCGCAATCACTTCTAGCCTCAGCCTTTGACGCTCTCGACGCTGCGAAGAAGCTTAGTGCACCGCCATTAGGCACTGGCCCGACACTGGGCGAGCCTTCCATGTCTCAAGCTCGCCCTTCTGCCGCCAGTGACCTGGGTCCCACGATACAAAAGGGGCTTAGACCACCGCAGCTGCCGCCACAACCTTTGCGGAAACGCCCGAGTGATAATCCGTCGCTTACTACATCGAAGGCCAAGAAAGTGAAAGCTGGCCAAGCGAGGTTGTCATCTTTCTTTACGAAGCCTCCCACGGACCGGTCTCCGTCTTCTTCTCAGTCTTCTTCGCAAGGTATCGTAGACGTCGATGAGATTACGCCCACGTCGACGCCACAGGAGACATTAGATGCTGACTATGAGCTGGCGCGTTCTTTATCCGCATCACAACAAGCAGATCTGTTGGCCCAGAGCGAACCCGGGTCAAGTTCGCATTCGATTGAGAGCAAGGAAGCGTGGTCGGTACTGTTCGCGCCTTTGCAGCCACCGAAATGCACCGTACACGGTGAGCCGGCGAAGGAATATCGCGTCAATAAACCCGGGCCGAACAAGGGGAAGGTTTTCTATGTCTGTTCGCGGTAGGCGTTCCAAGTGCTGCGATATACTTATTTCTGATATTGTGCCCTAGACCTGTCGGCCCGGGATACGACAAAGGCGTCGGAGAACGGTTGCGCGAGGAGGTGGACCACCGGTACAAGTGCAACTTTTTCAAATGGGCCGGCGACGTCAAGCGCGAATCGTTACGTGCTGGTCGGTCCAAGACATAATGTATCTCTGCCCTTCCCATGGACCGCTTATCTCTTCCTTGCTGTACTTGTCACTGCCCCACTACTTGCTGTCTGACCATCAAACATATTTGGCAGCAGCTTCTTGTAATACAAAGTCCGCATCCGTTCGTTTCCTTGTCCAGGTAACAACTATCATACAGAGCCGTAGACCGGGACCATCGCACACAGGGAAACATAGTTTAACAAATAAAGACGACAGTACGCTCTGGATCAAAATCACGGGTTTGTTGTCACGCTGGCATACTCTCTTCCGGCACGCCCGCCGCCTCTGCGATATCCTCTAGCGCGTCGTCGAGCTTTTCAAATAGGAATCCGATTGTTCGGACGAGATTCTGCGCCTCCTGCACTTTTTGCCGCAGCGCGCCAGGACCCGTGCCATTCACGCTCGCGCGTCGCTCGGTCTTGACGAGCATATACGACGCATCCTCGTCATAATCCGCCACGGTGAAGCGCTTGCGCTTTCCAAGCGTGCGTGATGGACCGGGACCGTCGGCATGTGCAGCAGCCTGTGCAGCCGCTGCGGTTGCTTTAGCTTCTTTGAAGCTACAGCGCATGTTGCTCTCGGCACAGCGCGTGCAGCGACGATGGTGCGGTGGCGGCGATCGTACACACGGCGTCGAGCCTGAGCCACGGCAATTGTCGCATGGAGGGTCAAAGATTACGGGCTGCTGACCCTGCGCAGATACCGGTCAGTATCTTGTCAGATGACCCGTAGACGGATCATACCTTCCCAGACGGTGTCTATAAGACGCAAATACTCGTGAGGGCGAAAAACATAGGTTGGCCGCACACGTACCTTTGGAAGGCCACCGTTTACCGGAGATGTTGCTGTTGAGCTGGACGCGATCGGAGCTGAGACAGAGAGCGGGGAAGTCACATGGGACGCGGAGGAGCCTGCTGGCGCGATCTCGGGCTTTGCCTACGCCCGCAGCACAATATATAAGTGCAACTTCTCCGCCGCCTCGAAGAATGCTTACGTCGACCACATTTACAACTCCTAAACGTGAAGCAGCCTGTTGCTGAGCGGAAGAGATAGCTGCCACGGTGTCCGCCGCCGTAGCGGGGCTCTGGTCAGCGTGTTGCAATTCCTCGACCATCCGTTCGACTCGGGTAAAGCTCTTCCGCGCGTCCTGCAATGCCTTCTCTGTGCGGTCAGAGAGCTGCCAGAACTCCTCCGATATGCTCGAATGTGTAGCTTTAGCGATCTGTTTTTTTAACTCTTCCTGCAAGATCGGACGGCGTGATATTCAGAATGTATACCGGTAGCGTGCAGATGATAGAATCCTGAACTAACCTCGGCTGTATCGGCGGCCTGCTTCCACAGTTTCCAGTTCTCCCAGCGGGTCGGGCTGACGAGGTCCGGTGTTGCCCCTACGACTTTGTCGAGTGCCGCGATCGCGTCCTCCGCTTGGTTGGTCGACATGGGAGGATATCAACGAAGACTGGGTGCGAACCGCGCGCCATGGACGAGACTCACATGACCTCGGATCCAAGTCCCCGTGACAAACGTGTTCACGCTCAAGTCGCTACTTTTTTTTTCCCAGCAACCATGGTTTCTCTTCGACCAACCAGTCTGTGCTGATCACAGACCTCAGTATACATCCATATGTCTCATAGACACTGCGATTCCTCCTCCGAGCTGTTATGTCCTTTCAATTTGATTTAGCATTGGAAAATCCAACTCTCTGATCTTCAACGGACATCCCCAGTCACCTGCCCGGGCCGTAGGCCCACTACAATTGCTCACCTTCCGCCGTACAAGTCTGACGTGTCTGGACACGAGACCCGAAAACCCCACAGCGAGGTTCTTACTGCTTCTGGTCTGGGCCACACGGCATTCATTCTAGGGATCCGAGAAGTCCTCAGGCTCTCACTGGCTCTCACCGTCCTTCGACATGATCTGATCGCCAACTTGTTGGAGAACCTTGTCCTTATTCTGGGCTCGGAGCGATGCGGCCGAGGCGCCGACTCTATGTATGGCCTTCATTCAATCTCGATTACGGCAGCCTCACATGGGGAGTTGCTCGTATGTCACTTGACTGGTCAAGGAAGCAGGAAGTCGGTTCGCTTATGCTTCTGCTATGCGTCACGATATTTGTTCTCAGGGTGACGGGCTTGGTGACGGGCAATGCTACAGCCAGCCAGGGCGTTCTTCCGTTACACGTCTATGTTGTGCAAAGAGTGTGACCTAGCTCGTTCCAGTTGTTTTCGAGGTACGCCTTTCAGAATGACGTACTGTTGACGTCCTGCATCAATAGTCCGTTTCTGTCCATGGCGGCCTAAGACTGTCATCCTGTGAATAGGCGCAGCATGTCCACACCCTCTTGGCTGCCACCCTTTAGTGAGCAGTTTTGCGCGTTCAGCTGACGGACGGGGAAAGTCACTGACTATGGTCATTATGTTCCGTGACCCACTCTCCGCGTCATTAACTGGTCATTTTTGTCAGCACCCAGGACTCGCTCGGGGCCAGCAGTCGTGCTGTCGAGAAGTGCTGACCACGTTTACCTGACTCCCACCAGTTTTATCCTGGATACTTCGGACCGCATCGGAACACTTGGCGCCCCAAGTCAGTGACTGGTCATCTCTGTGTCTGGTCGTGACTCTAACTCCCATCAAGGTCACCAACTTTCGTCATTCAGACACTGACCGCATGACACTGTTAGTGGGTGCACTTCATATCCTCAGAGATTACACAATGTATGTCTAATCTACAGCTGTTATCCGTGCAAGCGAGAGCTGGAGAAATTTCTCGATAACGACAGGAAAAAATGTCTGGTTCACTTTTGGACTGGAGCTATTAGACATCTGACTGCCCAGTTGTCTTTTGCTTGCTACTGCGCAGACCGACAATGTGGCAACATTTCACTTCAGAACGATGCCTTGGCCATCATCTTCAGCTCTCCTACGGGTCGAGGTGTGAGCTGTGCCATACTCATATAGGGCCAGGCATCCGGTTTACGGATATGAAAGTAGAGGGTAGCGTCGCCAATATTAAGTGCATTAAGTAAGATCTTGGCATCATGGCTTCCCTATCTTCTGGCCCTCCACTTGATCTTGTTTGTGTACTCGGCCTTCGCAATATTCACCTTCGGGTAACTCCCAGGGCGGCACGTTCTTTAACGAGACAAAATTCACTTACACGACCTCGTATCCTATCCGTAGGCACCTACATGTACCTATGCATTCAACCAGATTCGTGCAATCTCGATACTCAAAGGCTCTTTGCGGAAACCATGCCAGCAAAGCAACGGCGCAGGTGCTGGCTTGATCAGTGTCTCCGGAACCAATTTCTCTTTGAGTGTCGATTCCAGGAATACCGTTCCAATCGGCACTGTCGGTCGTCATCGTCCGTATTGAGCCTATCAGAATAGTGGTTTCATCGTGTTTTCATGCGTGCGCACCGGGCGGATCCTAAAGCTTGAGACCTTAGCTTGGGGCGCATTCACCGGTTACAGTGTAGCGCACACAGAGCTGTAGGTATGTTCCTCACGGGCAGCAGGCATGGCATGTCTGATCGTGTTGGTTCCGTCAGGACGCGGCCTATGATCAGGGAGGTATGCTGGAGCTGGATAAATGACGGCGAGGTACGTCCGGTTTCCTTGTCAAGAACTGAATTTGCGCTGGCTTCGGTCCAGATCGATATCCTGGAGGGGATAAACAAGTAAGTACGTGCCAGCTTACTCTGGGCCTGTCATCATCCTGACAAGCATAGGGTATGAACTCGGATGGTTGTCCGAAACCTACTGCTCTAGACCCTCCATAACATGGTGTCTTTCAGCGGCCAGTTATGCTACACTGCACATTGAACCCTATAGCAGAACGCGTGAAGACGTCTGATATCACTTCCACGGTCCACACTGATTGTTGTGGCGACGTAGCGTGCTCTATTCCCTCTTCGGGCGTCACCCAGACCAGATTCATTGAGAGCACTTACTGCAACCACACCGTTGACGATGCTTGCTGTGCGATTAATATTACCGAACCAAATAAATATGGTCCGACCTTTCTTCAAGTCACTCTACCGACTCGGAGTTCCACTGGCGGTCGTGTCAAAATCTTAATTCTGGCCCCGCGGGAGCGCGAACACTTCGCAGGAAGTCTCGAGCGGCGCGGACACAGCCAACGCTGATGAGACAAGCCTATCCATTGAGCGGCTTTTGAGGGTGTTCTAGCTGACGGGTCCTCGAGTCTAAGCCGAGCGCATTTTTCCCGGGTACAGACTGTGACATTAGTGCACATTTCTATGAACGTACAAACCTTCAACTTATGGCCTCAACTCGGCGATATTCGCAGGTGACCCCTGGGCTTCAAATGCCTTCTCGAGTGCCGGTTGTCCTGGTACAGTACCTGCAACGGCGAGTCCAAATGTCACACGGTGTGCTCTTCCGTTACATTTTACCCGCAGACTATTTTGGCTTTCGCGGACGCTCTCTTCAGCATACTCTGGGTCAAAACCTTCGAGTAAGCGTCACGCGGGCGGCGGGTACTATGTCTATGTCAGAGACCATTATCACGTTATTTGTGTGTTGTGTGTGAACAAAGGACAAAATATCCACGAACATGTACCCTTCGTCTCAACCTTGGATGAATGGATGAGAGTATCTACGCGGGTCAGTGAAGGCTTCGCTCCACGAAATTTAACCTTTACTTTTTTCGCATGTTCATTACCTGTGTATGAGAAAGCCTTTTAGTACTCTGGTCCATGGAAAGCTCTCAGACCTGAGAACGGTGCCTCATAGTCGATATACAGTAGACGAGCTTGCTTCGCCAGTTGTAACCATGCGTGTGTTGCGCAGGGGCGTATCCACATGATCGTATGCTTCGATCGGATGCTTCATGGTGGTGTCTTCGCCGCGGCGGGATCCCCGAAACTCGGAAGACCAGCTAAGCACACGGTTCGGGCTAAGCACAGTGCCCTTGCCGTCCCCGGAAGGGCATTGGAGCGGATCCCTGCCAGGCAGGTGCACTTGTTGACGACGGCTCATATTAAACTTTGTGCCGATTCTCACACGGCATGGAAATGGACAAACGAAAAGACGTGGCATTGATACGCAGTTCTATGGCCTTGTCGCTGCTATTTCAAGCGCGAGGCGAATCCGTCGAAGATCCAGGTCCGAGCGAGCATGATTTGTCTATTGGTTGCCCACTAGCACGACGGAGATCAGTGTCGCTAGAGCGGCAATAGACGAATGGAACGGGAAATCGGGCTTAAAAAATCAGGTCAATAATGTCCATCATACTAGCAATCTACGTGCTGAGTCGGAAGTGAGTGGGATACTCACCAAGACGAGTCGAGTCGCGCACAATTACCTCCAAGCACGGCAAGCACGCTGACTAGGACGCGCTGCGCGGATCACGCGCACAACCTGGTCCGTGCGCACTAGCCGAGCGCATAAATTCCAGGCGCGGACATTCTCTCTCCTCATACTTACCTTGATGGCACGGGCCCCTTCATGTAACTGGGTTCGTGGGCCGTGGGGGCCTCCCATAGCACGGCGACCCTGTCCCCAGGGGGAATCCGCGGTTTGTATGGCCTTCGGGTCATGCACCGTCCCAATATTTTCCTGTCCCGCTCCGGCCCTCGGGCTGGGCGGGCCTTTTTTTATGCCGGTTTGTCGCGCTAACCCTAACCCTAACATGCAAGAAAGTCTGAGCACTGGAGTAGTGACTGGGGTGCGCTCCTGCTCATGCTGCCGCCGGCGATGTTTACGTCCGCCACAGTTGTATTCATGTACTGTATTGTACTGTTTTAAACATTTTACTGCTTAGGTACTGTACTACAAAATGCGAAAAATGTGGCTCATTTACTTTTCATATCGTCCCGGCCGCCTTGGCATCCCGTGTTCGGCCAGAAGACCGAAGTGGTCATCTTTGAGCGGCACGGTCATGGTTCACACGAGTAAATCCGTATGTGCACACTGTTCTACTGCTCTATTCTACGAGTCGGCGACCATCCGTGAGGCTCTATACAGCAAGATTAAAATACCAGCATTCTCATTCTCCCGGCCCCCGTAATGACGGACATCGCACTGTGAGCTTCAGCTTACCCGTACGTCACCTTCGCATTTACGTGTGCGGCATGAGCACCGCGGACATGAACACGGCGCTAGATAGAGCGTATTTGCGACCTACGCACGTAGATAACGGTGGGTGATAGGAACTGTACGTGGGCTTATTATTACCAGCCCAGTGCGTCGTCCCGTGGCGGATCCTGCCTAACCGACTGCTGTATTCTTATGGTCATTACAGCCGAGGCAGGGCTAGCGTTCACGCGCGCACGTCTCTTTAGCATCGATGTCCCCTTTGACATCATAGTCTCCTCAATGCTCAGCACATGAGAAAGCAAAAGAGACTACGAGAAGAGTGCAACGGAGCTAAAGAGACGGCAACACCATCGGGTAGTCCGAGCACGCGGAGCATCGGGACGGAGCAGAGTTAGACCGTCTCGCAAAAGCCTGAGCAGGCTGCCGGGCGAACGCGTACGGTACGGGCAGTGGGTGCACTGGAGGAGTCAGCCTGAGCAAGTAAGCTCGGGCAGGTTGAGCGTCGAATGCCTCGGAGATGGATGCGGTGCGCAGCATGCGCTGACGCGTCCGACAAAGGCGATGACGCCAAGTGTGTGCTATTTGGGAGGGAAGATGTTGCATAACAGTCGTTTGTGCGTTCGCGAAGTCTGAGACAAGGCGCGCTGGTAACTTTGTACGCGTTCCGCAGCTCCCGCGCCCCACTTACTGGAGCTGGGAATTCTGGCAGCTTCGGCATCTTCCCGGCATGGCAACTGCGGCTTCTCTTCTTCCGCCGCTCACCAAACCCAGCACGTAGCGTCCTCCAATCGTTCTTGTGCGTTTTTTTTGCGACATCGTACTGCCTAGTGCGGAGCGCCATGCCCGAGGTAATCTACTCCACACGATGCCGAGGCTGAGCCTTCCGACGGAGACGCACTCCGACTGCCTCACTGCCTATCAAGCGCTAATGGAAAGAAATATGGCGCTCGTTCATATATGCACCTTCGTCGTTCTGACCAGTCTTCACCACTGACCACGAAAATTCTTGACATGAATAACATCATGTCTCTACTCTTCAACGCGCTCCTCCTTCCAGCGATTCTTCTCGCTGCACCACTGCTTAGCTTTGCCCTCTTCGTCACCGTGAGGCGCATCCAGAGTTATCGAAGTCCTCTCAATATTTTACGGGGGCCTAAATCGCGGTCCTGGTTCCTCGGCAGTACTGCAGGTATCAATGACCCTCACCGTCTTATGGAAGACTGGGTGGCGGAATACGGTGATACACTAGTCGTGCAGGGTTTGTTTAGTGTAAGTTTACTTTCATCCAGGCAGGCGAGTACTATCAGCGCTCATGAACACCAGACACGCAGACTTCTCACCGTCGATACCACGGCCTTACACCACGTATTCAGCAACTGGCAAACATTCGTGCGGCCTGAGGAGATGCAGCGTTCCTTCGGTGCACTCTTTGGAAAGGGTACGGTATCTCCGCGTGAGAGTGAGCTGCACCTCTGACTGGTACATGAATAGGTCTGCTCTTTGCTGTAGGCGAGCAACATAGACGCCAGCGTAGAGTTATCGTGAGTCTCATGGCGTTCAATAGATCGTGTAATTTGCACTCACAGACGCTGAAACTTCCTCAACAGAACTCCGCATTCGGGCCAATGCAAGTACGCGCCTTTACCGAGGTCTTTGTCCAGAAGGCCAACGAGGTCCTCAAAATCTTACTCTTCCAGACGTAGCCTCCTGACTTCTTCACATAACAGCTCCGCGATATCTGGCTTGATCTCGCGTCGAAGACGGCGCGCAAGGATGGGCGCGTCAAGCTGGACGCGTTCTCGTGGTTAAATAAGGCTACTTTGGATATTATTGGCCTCACCGGCATGTCTTCCTCGGCCATTTACCCTAGATAATCTGACCGTTGCTCAGGATTCGATCATGACTTCGATGCCCTGCACGCTAAAGCCACCGAGGCAAGCGACCTTCATAAGGCCTTCCAAGCCACCCTCACAGATCCTCACGCGCCCGTCTCCTCATTCCTGTCCATTTTGCCCATCCCGTCCTTCTTAACCGTAAATAGTGCATTCATTCCATCTGATCCGAGACCTGATCCTTGGCTTAGCAACTCGGGACTTCCCGCCGCCAACGCGATGCATTCCAATACATCAGAGAGGCGGGTCATGCAATAGTGCAGGAGAAAAAGGTTGCCGTGCTCGCTGCGGCGGATGGACGTGCTCTCGAGAAGAGCGAGTTTCAAAACGATCTACTTAGCCTTCTCATCAAGTCAAACCTGGCTAGCGATCTTCCGGCGAGCATGCGGATGAGCGATGAGGAGATCTCCGGACGTGAGTGGAGCGATCTCTAGCTAGGCGTGAGTCACTGACGTCGACATAGAGGTTCCGACGTTTCTGGTTGCAGGACACGAGACAACCAGGTAAGCTTTCCTGTACTTCTGCACGGTTGCCTTTGACCCGGGACATACAGTACTGCTGTCACCTGGACGCTCTTCGCGCTCGCATGCCATGCCCCTATCCAGGCTCAGCTTCGCGCAGAACTTCTCGAATTCCCGACGGATACGCCTACGATGGACGAACTGAACGCACTCCCAATGCTCGATCACGTCCTCCGCGAGGCTCTCCGATTATATGCGCCAGTATCCATGATAGATCGCTCAGTGACCGAGGACACCGTCATTCCGTTCGGCAAGCCCTTCGTCGACAAGTACGGCGTCACTCGTACCGAGCTTCAGTACGTACTCGTCCTCTCGCTTCTAGGCATCGTATTGATGTTGTACTAGCATCCGCAAAGGAGACTCTGTCATCATACCAATCCGCATGCTAAATCGCTCCGTCGAAATTTGGGGCGACGATGCGCAAGAGTTCCGGCCCGAGCGTTGGGAGAATCTCCCTGAGAGCGCGCATACTCTCCCGTCTGTGTACAGCAACCTCCTCACATTCAACGCGGGCCCGCACGCATGTATTGGTTTCCGCTTCAGCAATGCCGAGTCTGTCATCTTAAACCCATAATTGAATTACGCTGACGCTGTTATATCGTACAGGGCGAAAGCGCTGATATTTTCGATTATACGCGCTTTTGAGGTTGAGCTCGCGATCCAACCAGACGATATCGTGCGGAAAACGGCTATCGTAGGAAGGCCATATATCGAAGGAAAGCTGCAGGGAGGCGTGCAGCTGCCGCTTCTTGTGCGCCCTGTGTGCCTTGCATAGATGTAGCGCACAGCCTATCGCAATTCGGACCACCGTTTAGATCTGTCTATGCTTTGACCGCAATCAGATACCTTTAGAAGCATATTGTTCCACCACGCTTATTTCCGTAGCACAATGTTTTTTTTAAACTCTTGTCTCGGTGCGGTTTAACAAGCATTCGAGAAACATGCTGTACACTAAGAGATGGAAAGAGATACTGGTATTTCTAGTACCGTCAGCACTGGCAATATTCGGTTGGTGTTAATTTGAGTAAGGTCATTCCTGTCAACTTTGTTATTGAAAGCCGTGAGGGATGCCTTCCAAGACGTTTGGTCTATCCTATATGCTTATAGTCGCAGGGAATAGAGGACAATAGCGATTCAAGAGACCTCCGAGCGTTCGTCGGCGGTTCGAAGTAGTGACGTCACGCGTACCCTTGTGAAGCGTGAGAGAAGTCGTACTGCTCATGTTGGCAACTGTGACCACTTCGTTCCGCTGTTCACAAGTCCATGCATCCTTATGGTCCCCGAGGTAAGTCAGGTCGATATCACCTGCGCTTCATCCGGTCTTGACACCGGGTGCGTGTCCGACTTGACTCCTGACTCCCTGTTAGGAGTCGAAATCAAACAGCGCGCGGGTGACACCGGCATTGGCTTGCCAGTGATACAACTCGACAATCGTCACGCCACATTGTGTAAGAGTCGAAATAGAATTCCCGAATCGCTCCTGCCTAGCAATGGGATCCTGAACTTTGAGACAGTGCTAGCTACTCAGATAGCTGCTGGCCGCGGTCGAACGCGTAATCCTGCACTCAGTAGATCATGGCAGGTGTTGCATCTGTCTTTCCAGCACGACAGAGGCTAGCGCAAGACGAGCTTCGAGTCATTGTAGGCCATAGTTGCCACCTCGGTAAAAACGCAAGCACAGGTTGGTAGTGGCTATCCATTGAATATCATGTGAGGATAGATGGGGCACACACCTATATTCGGTCTTGGCTTTCTAAACGTCCTTCCTGTCGACCATGAGCATCCCGACATCAATCGCACTGGGCGCTTCTTTTTCAAGATGTTCCTCCTTCCCGTGGTCCCTCTCGTTGCATTTTTTTTTGCGTTTGTCCTCTCTGTTGCCGTGAAGCTTGTAAAAGGGTCTCGAAGTCTCCTGAACGTTCTGCGCGGCCTGGAGTCACACCCATGGCTCTTCGGTAATCTTTCCTGAGTCACGGAGAGCTAGCGTCTCATGAAGGACTGGGTAGCAGAGTACGGAGGCACAACGGTTCCGGAGGGTCCGCTCGGCGCGAGTCCTTAGTTGAGCGTTTTCCCGCCTACGCCACCAATTTTCACTACCTCGCCCAGGAACGCGGGTTCTTCGCCGTTGGCCCGACGGCCTTGCATTACGTGTTCAGCAATTGTCAGATACCTGTGCGGTCTGAGAGAATGCAGCGGGCGTTTGGTGCAGCCCTTGGAGAAGGTGAAGTCCCTCGGTCACCTTATCGTGAGTCTCGCAGGCCTTTGGCTCAGTCTTGTTTCAGATACTGAAACACCGCCGAAAGGGCCCCGCATTCAGTCCAGTACAAGTACGCACCTTCACAGCGGTCTTTCTTGGGAAGGCCAATGAGGTCCGCATGGTCCTCCAGACCAAGCCGCCGCTTGGTATTTTAGCGTTAGCTCCATGATGTTTGGCTCGATCCCGCGTCTAAGACTACGCGCAAGGATGGGCGTTAGCATAGACGCATTCTCATGACTGAGCAAGGCGATGCTGGAGATAATCGGTCTCATCGGCGTGTCTTCTTCCTCTGTCTTTGGATGAAGATCTGACCGTTGCACAGGGTTCGACTATGAGCTTGGCGAGCTGAATGCATCCCCGACGTTCGACCATGTTCTCCGGGAGGTCCTCCGATTCTACGCATTCGTATCTTTGACAAGTCGCTTGGCGACAGAGGATGTCGTCATTCCGAGTCAGTTTGGCAAGCAACCCATGGACAAGCACGGGCCAATGTGCACCGAGATTCAATGAGTCGCCCCTCACGCCAAGTCGAGCGCCGTGCTGACGGTGTACCTTACCAGCATTAGCAAAGGCGATGCCGTCATAGTCCCTATCCGAATGCTGAACCACCCTGCTGAGATATGGGGTGACAATGCGCGGGAGTTCCACCCCGAACACTGGGAGTCACGGTCTGCCCGGGAGCGCGCGCGTCCTCACGTCCGTGTACAGCAACCTGCTTATTTTCGCCTGGGCCCATACGCATGCATCGGCTCGCGACTCAGCCGGATGACATCGTGCGGAGGACTGTCGTTGTAGGCAGGCCACCTGTTGAGGGAAAGCTGTGGGAGTGAGTGCAGCTGTCTTTACTCGTGCATTCCTTGGTGCATTCTGTGAGTTCCGTCGACTGAGTGCGGAATGGGGCAGCATATTGCAAGCTCGGAGCACTATTCGAACCTTTCCACAGATTTTATCGGGAAACAGGAACGACGCTATCTTTTCTTCGCCATATTTTATTCACTATCTACAAGTGCTGTAGCCGAGTCGTGACCGGTATTCACTATAATTATAACCTTTGTATCTTCATTTCAATTGCCATTGTAACCATAATGATTGGACGTGCACGATTGTAATGTACTGTACAGTGTCATCATGCCACTTCCAACTGTCCGATCTTCCCTTGCCTATACGGACTGCATTGGACGATCTCAGCGAAGATTTTGTTTCAGAGCAATCAATCAAATGGAACCACTCGATTACTGCTGGTCCGACTAGAAGCCTAAAGTGTATTGTACAGGGTGTAGAATACAATAATGTTCCAAAGATATCTAAGTCATTCGCAGGAAACAAGGGTTCACATCCATGTAGTCTGCGTGCACCATCAATATCTCAGAGATCTTTCACCGTCCGCCGGATCTCGTCCAGTCCTTCGTCGACGCTCCAGAACTCTGCGTCCGCGCCGCTTTCTCCCCCCGTCACACCATCGACCACCGGCGTCGTCGAGGGCCCCGCGATGCCCTTGAGATAGGCCTCCTTGACCTCCCTCCCCGCCCTCTCCACCATCTCTTCCTCCTTGCTCCCCTTCCACAGGACGCGCACCAACACATGCCTCACCGCGGCGCGCACCGCAAAGAACGCATGGCTCGCGCTGAGCGCGACGAGCGCGGCCGCGAGTACCTGGTCACGCGGCGCGCGCTCGAGTGCGGTTGCGGTGCCTGCGCGAGCTGGTCGGAAGAGATAGACGAGCGCTGCGTTGGAGAGCGCGGCGAGCCAGGCGAGAAAAGTGAGGCAGGCTAACCAGGGCCCGATCGTATCCGTGCGCCGCGGGAGGGGCCGGCGGCAGTGCGCGACGATCTTGAGGGCGTCGGAACGCAGCTCGATGACGTTGTTCAGCCACGCGCACACTGTCGACCGGTGCCCGTCAGTCCTGCAGAAAGAGCCTGGCGACAAAAAGGATGGGAGGACACACCAGCAGCAAGCGGCCAGATGGTCGACCAGAGCGCGACGTAGCCAAACTGGGTCACCATCTCGCTGTAGTCCGCGAACGTTTCGTATTCCGGCAGCGCGGCTTCGCGCCGCACCCGTTCGATGAACGCGCGCTCAGCACGCACACGCGGCGCCTGGTCCTCAAAGCCGACGCGCTTCTTGCTCTCGCCGCGCTTGTGCCCGATGTGTACGCCTTTCCGCGTCGTGCCAGACACGAAGCGCTGCACGAAGGGTAGCACGGTCTCCGTGCCAAAACTTACGATCTGGTTGGTGACCGTGTACGCGAACATCTGGTTCTGCAGCCGCCGGGTGTTCAGCTTCGCGCTCGCGGGCACGACGGTATCGAACAGTTGCGTCTTCTTGTCCGCGGCAGCGAACTGTCCGTCGAGCGCGTGCTGGACGAGCGCCATGAGGTCCGCACCGAAAGGCACGTAGACGAAAGCGGAGAGCGCGAGACCGAGGTAGGCTACGACGGCCGCGAGCGCGAACGTCTTGATGGTCAATGACGCATCGTGTGAAGACTGGTGTCGATGGTTCTCCCACTGCGTTAGGCGCGCAGCGCGCGATTGATAGGCCGCGAGAAAGCGTGGCACGAGGACGACAAGGAGGATTGTCGGCGCGAACCCCTATCAAAACGACGGATTGAGTGGCGCGGAGGGAGATCGAGAGATATGGTAAGATTCATTGGGGATGCGGGTTGTCAAGGCAGCCTCTGTCGAAGAACGCCTGTAGCGCCTCCCACCTGTCAATCCCCGTGGTCTTCCTCTTCCCTTATCGCCTCTTCCCGCCGAAAGATCCCGGAGGAGGTGCAAAGAATAGCAACTCACTATGTACTCATGACCCGGGCCGGTGTAAAGCGTAGTCACGAAAGCCTCAAATACGAATATCGCCGTAAGGAGGCCGAAGAGGACGGTGGCGAACAGGAGTATGATGGGTACGGAGGCGAGTGTGCGGAACTCGCGCTGCCACCACTTGGTGCCTTCGATGTACGACAGGCGGCGCTTCTCTACACGGAAGATGCCCTGTGTACCCCAACAAACGGAGAAGATGCGCTCACGGATGCGCCAGTATTCAACGAAACTGATACACCAAAGGCATAGAAGACCAGAGTAGGTAGCAGAGTAAGCCCGGCCTAACTGGAAGCACAGCACGCCAAGCAGAGCGATCGGAAGGAGGAAGCGAGTATAAGAAACCAGGAAAGCGAAATAGAAGGCAATGTCCTCGCCGAACTGGGAAACGGGGATAATCAGTTCGAGATGCCCAGAAGAAATGAGGCCGCAGACCAACCTGGCTACGGATGTCATCGAGGTGTTGTGTTCTGATCTGCCTGTTCGCGAGCGAGCGAAGCCAGACTTCATTGAACTTGGCATCGTGGAGTGCCATAATGGAATGCACCCGAGACCACTCCGGAGCATCAGGCGATATACCCAGACCACCATCGGCCGGTACGGCCGTTACGTACGTGTAAACGAGGCGTAGGCGTTCCGAGGGTGATAGGGAGGGCGTATCGAGAGCACGGACGGCGGACGGCAATGTGGCGGTAGAGACGCCATACACGAAATCAGAGTGTCTGCGCGAGCATGAAGGCAGTTTCAGATGGAGGAATGAATGGTACACACCTCTCACGCTGGACTAGTCGGGATAAGAGAGTGTCCGAACAGGAGAGGAAGACAAGGAGCTGGTCGTCCTGATCCCCAGGACGGCCGACAGCCCTGAGGCCGGCCGAAGCAAAGACCGAAAGCAGGCGCGTGTACTGTTGTTCGGCCTGCGCGGCCTCGTCGCGGGCGTGCTGCTTGTTGAGAAGGCGTCCTGGGGCACGAAAAAGAAGAACGAGGTCTACGCTAGGATCCTGCATCAGTAGAGGAAGAGATGGCCTCTGCGAAGGTCTGCAGAGACAGGAAGAAAGGCGGAAGCAAGGATGTAGTTGGTGCGTCACACGTCACAGGAACGAAGCGCAGCTTAAGCGAGTGGTCTGCTCCTGATTGGATGGGCGCTTGACGACGAGGCTGGCGCCCAGGACGGATACTAGCGCTAGGCACGCACGAGTGCCGAGTGCCGGTCTCCTTAAGCTTGCGTTCTTCCGTCTCGTCCGCTTGCTTGGTGAGACTGAAACTTTTCTTGTTTTCGAGTTCGTTCGTTCGTATCTTCGAACAGAGCACGACATACGTGCTCCACCCGTCGCTCTTTACACCCGCCCGCTCCTTCGCCTCGTTTCCGATATAACGCCTCGTTGCAACCTCCCCCGCCACGCCGGTAAGTATCCGATCAGCCCGCCATTATTCTTCTGCCGAACCCGTTCATCCTTCTCGATAGGTCAGACATAATACACTCTCGTCACCGCCTGCGCCGTTGCCAGTCTCCAGCTTTTCCTTGTCCTCGTAAGCCGACACGTGCAGTGCATCGTCCCTTCCTCGCATTCTTCAACCCATCACCTTCCACTTCGTTTGCGCGTTGCTCGAAGCCGGCCGGAGCCGTGCAACACGTATACCCTCCTTGTTCTCGCACTCACACCTCATAAACTTCTCTGTTCGCTCTCACGTCGAGCGCCCTTCTCCGCCGGCGCAACTTGTACCATTTGAGCGCTCTTCGCTCCAGAGCCAATCACTCTTTCGCGCCCTGTAATATGTCCGTCCTTCCGTTCCTCACCCACATGAGCTGTGGCCTTTACCGACTCTTTAGGCTTCTTACATGCCTCTGACGCGTCGATAGCACTCTCGAGATACCACAAAAAGCTTGATAGTACCATTGCAGTGCGTCCTATACACCTCGTGCCCCGCTCGACCTCACCCTGTCAAACAGCCCTGCATGGCGTTCCTTTCCGGCGCGGAGCAAGAGATCTACGCCCATCGACTCCGGCGTTCTGCGTCAATTGACCGCCACCTCCACCGGCCGCGAGTGCGTTCCACCTCAACTTCAACATTATCCCCCAATCCTTCGAGCTTGGAAGCCTCTCCATCACATCCAGGGACCCCCGCGCGCTCCCGCCTGCCTTCGGCTACGTCGACCTTATCGTCACCCCACTCCACTTCAGGCATTGTGCCTTCGCCCACCAATCCCCCAAGCACTGTGGCGCACGGTCCCTTGGCGCGGAACGCCACGCGCCCGGCCACGAGTTCGGATGTTGCTGCTGACTCCCGACCTGGCCTAGAACCAGTAGGTCTCGCATCTGCTCTGCCGGGGCCGCACGACGCACAAAGACGGGTCCATCATGCAGCGCCCTTCTCAGACCTCGACGACAGCGGGCGCTCACACGCGGCCACCCCACTCAAAACATCGACGACCGTCGGTCGCTCGTACTCCACCTCCGTTTCCACCCCTCTATCAGCCGGACCTCCCCGTCCCCATACCGACTCGCTGTCTGGGTCTATGTCCGACCCCAGCTCCCTCCCGCGCTTGCGTCTGACTGCCACGAACGCGTTGGGTTCGCGCCCGCCTACATCTCCGTCGCGTTTCGGGAACATTTCGGACGGTGCGAGCTCTGATTGCGACCGCCCGCACGGTGCCACCGCGCTCCTAGACGTCAAACGATTGCTCTCCAAGCCTGCCGCGCCCTCTCGCGCGTCCCTGTATTCCGGCACGTCCGACTCCGACTCGCCCGCAGTGGAGGTCCTGCGCTCGCACTCGCCGTCCTTGCACTCTTCGCACACGCTCATATCAACCGCGCCGTGGCTGGGGTTCAGCGGTGGAGCACGCCTCACGCCCTCGATGAGCCGTTACTCCCAGGCAGAACCTGTGTCGTCAGCACGACCCTCGACTGCAGACAGACTACGCACCCGTCACGATTCGAGCCCCCTTCGCAACTCACCAACATCTCAGCCCGCACTCATGGCGACGACGGCGCCTGGCGTCAGTGCAGATTGCACCACTACAGGCGAGAAGGACAAGGATAAGGACCGGCCGCGTCTGCTGCGCAAGCGGTCGCAAAGGAAGGGCGAGAACTCCGCGCTGCACCCGGCCATTTCGTCACTCGGCGTATCATCGAGCATGACCGCTCGCCGGCCGTCCACTGCGGATGGCCGACTCACCCACACTGGGGCCATGCCGTCGCCGAAGCTCACGCCCGCCGCGGCGTTCGCGCAGGCTTACAAAGAGCAGGGCGTCCGGCGGGAACGGCTTGCGGCCACCGCACGCGGAGAGCTCTCGTCGCCGGACTCGCCCGACTATCCCTCGCGTCGCACATCCGTGGACGCCGAGGGCGGCGCGCAACCGTACTACACCGTCTTCGGCTCGCAGGATACGTACGCGGCGGACAGCAACGACGAGCGCCGCTTGGACATCTGCGCGAGCCCGCTCCCGCCCAGCATCGCCGCGACCGCGCCCACGTCGTCCGTGCGCCGCTCGCTCGTCCGAAAGGTCTCTGGCAGGTTCTCGCGGCACAAGGCGGCGTCATCTTTTGCCGCTGGCATCAGCGAGCTCCCTGCCATTCCTTCCGTCAAATCGCGCTCGAGCTCCAGCCAGCAGTCCGAACCACGCAAGAGTGGGTCCGAACCTCGTAAGAGCGGGCTCGAGCAGCGCCAGAACGGGGAGCAGCGCAAGAGTGAGGAGCCGCGGAAGAGTCTTCAGGAGCGCCGATCGATGAGCTTACCCCAGGAGCGGCGCAAGAGTCTCCAGCTCACGCTTGATGGACTGGGCGTCGGTGTGGAAGAACTCCCTTACTCAAAGCATAAGGACTCCGGTGCGGTCTCGGATGGATCGCCGAACGCGTCTACGGGTGGGAAGCTATGGCGCCTCGTCAAGCGCATCAGCAGCACTGGGCTTAACGGGAAGTACCAGGCACGCACAGGCGAGCCTAACACACCTGCTTTGTCGCCTCCGCCGCCCGTACCTGAAATACCGAAGGATTTGCTCGCCGCGGAGGGATCTTTGACTCCACGCCCACAGAATCAACCATGGCAGCCACCGTCTGCTCAGATATCACCCTCGCCTTTCGAACCCCGGGGCCGGAGACCGTCAACGGCGACGGGCATGTCGAAGCCGAGCCCCATATCTGGCCGGCGAAGCAATACGACGCGCTCGTCATCACCCTCGTCTTTTTTCCGTCCGCGGACTCCCTCATCCGCATCCTCCGTCGCTGAAGACGTTCCACCCATACCGCCCATTCTCTCCCCGCGCGCGAAGCGGCACGACCTCGCTTCCGAGGACCACTTCCTCTCTCTGCCGAGCAGCGAGTCAGGCGAAGGCCCATCCTCTGGACTCCGCCCTCCGCCAAGTCCCGATATGCCCGTGTTCTCCATCGCGGGCAGTGTGAACAACTTCTCCGGGCAGCGCCGACCATCGCTCCAGGCACTGCCTGGGCTGCCCGACGTGCACGCGTCGGTTTCGCCGCCGCCACGGCCTGCACGGAGCCCACATCGACCACCGGTTGCGGGCACCAGCCCGCCGTCGTCATCTCTGCCCTCGGCCTCGACAAGCCCGAGTCCCGCAACTCGCCGCGTGTCGCAGGACATTCTGGGGACGCCCGAGCGCGCCGAGTCCGAGAGCGGGCATAGCATGGCGACGGTGTCGACTGCGCGTCCGTCCAGAGGCAGCTCGGATCCGGGCGCGGCACCGCGCGTGCGCATGACGTTCCGCGAGATGAACACGGGTCCGTCCGCGGCGCGTACGGCGCAGGAGAAGGATGCGATGTGGGACGACCTGCTCGAGCGGAGCGCACTCGCGGGCGGGACTTTGCACCTCGGCAGCGGGGCGCTCATGAGTGACACACTGCGCTTTTCGACGATCTCGTCCACATCGAGCCTGTCGACGCACTCGTGAGCTGGGCTCCCTGTGCATCTCTTCCGCCTTTCCGATCATCGATTCCTCCACTGCTTGACTGTTTAATTAGTCCGACCAGCTGACTGCTAGCACACACGCACACGGGACTCAGGCTGTTTACTATCCACTATACCACCGCTCATTTTAGTAGCCGCACCGCACCTCGTCTCAGTCCCCACGCAATGCTTCTGGTCTCTCACCTGTCCGCTAAACTATCGCCTGTTGTATAGACCGGGACCTGCTATCCACTCCTCGGACCCGGCCTGTTCCACTTAGCTACCTTTCTCTTCGGCCTCCCTCCCGATCATGTCGTCCACTCTTCGTCTTTACCATCACCACATCTTCTGAGCTTTCAGTACATGATTTTCTACTGGTCGTTCGGGACTTCATGAACTGGTTTGTTGCGTGTTCATAAGGTTATTCCATCCCCCCCTTGAGCAATGTAGCCAGCATTTTACATGCTCACTTCTGAGCTAAGTGTTCAGTCACATGATCGATCACGCACTCGATAGTACAACTAATCATTGTAATCAACCATCGCTTCAGCGCTTGCTTCAGTACCTTCAATGTTAGCACGCCCATGAAGCAATCCGGTGTATGACGGAGAATGATTAGTGACCCCCCTCCATCCAAGAGCGACTGTCCTTCGCGAGCACTGTCTTTACTCAGTCATGGGTCTGGTCACTCGTGCGGCAGACCCGTCCAAGCTTCGACCACCAAGCCCACGAGTTCGTTCTGCATTTGCACTTAGAAAGAGCGGCGGCTCGTCCTCCATCCGACACTCCCATGTGTTCTGCTTGCCCCTGATAACAAATTTTCCCTACATCTCACACGAACGTCGCACATAGACCCTTGAGGTGCATGCACGCGTACGTCCGAAGGCGCATACCGTGAACTCTCGAAGTCCTTCCGAACCCACCCGCACGGATGAAAGCGGCCGAGAACATCCGTCCTGGCAAGGCGGAACTCAAATGGCGGAGCCCATCGATGAGATGCATCGGCCTGTGTGCATGCGGTCGAGTGGGGTGGCAACCCCCGCGGACTTTGCGCAAGTCCCCGCCAGACTTGTGGAGTACCGCAGATCTAGAAAAGGGACGCAGATCTTGGAGGTCGAAGCGAGGCGACGCATCCGAGGAAACCTGTTGAGGGCCTCGTACTTTATAGCTCGTCAGAGGAGAAAACATGTATTCACACACACTGTCCATAGACTTATACCATCATAAGGATACTCACGTTCTCACTATCTGTTTCAATGGATCTGTTTCCGTCCCCTTTTGTACAATCCCGCCCCACGTGCACTTCCATTACGCATGCGCCTGCCCCTCACCGACGTGCATCCCTGCGAACTGCGTCTGCATACCCTGGACCGCGTCCTGCTGCTGGGACGGGTACGGACTCTGGCCGTACGGTACCTGTACATATGGGTTCGGGAGCGAAGCTTGGCGCTGCAAGCCCGCCACCACTGGAGGCGCATCGTACGGGTCCGGCAGCGAGCTTTGGCGCTGCGCCTCTGCAGGCGGGTGCTGAGCCTGCTGCTGCTGCTGCTGCTGCTGCTGCTGCTGCTGGATCGCGTGTACAAGCGTGCTGGCTCCCGCATTTACGCCTGCGCCGAGCGCAGACTGCGGGGAACCCTGCTCGTGCGTGCTCCCCTGCGAACTCACAAGGGATGCCTGGCTCGTCCGCGCATGCTGCTGCACCTGCGCTTGAGGGTCAGCCACTCCGTGCGTTGGCGATCCGGGGCTCTGTGTCGACGCCTCCTTGATCCCTGGCACGGAGATAAAGTATACGGAGCCCGTCGGGTCGTCGCCGCCAGCCGCGTAGTACTGTGCCCATGCTTGGGCGTTCGGGTCGGGGTAAGTCGCATTCGGGTCGAAGACGTACGGTGGGCCATGCATCTGCGCTGCGGGACCGATGACAGAGGCTTGTTGGACCGGTTGTTGTTCGGCTTGCCCTGGAGGAACGGCATGATCATGTAACTCGTACTGAGGGTGCGCCTGGAGCTGAAGCTGCGGCTGCGGCTGGGGTTGCGGCTGAGGGGATACAGGCTGTTGGCTGGGCGAGGGCTGTCCCTGCTGGTACTGGGAACGAAGATCCTGGGAGGAGTACTGCTGTTGGATGTAGGGGCCTGGGTGCTGCTGATGAGCTACGCCCGGAGCGAAGGAGGCCTGATGTTGTAGTTGCGGGTGCTGGGGGTACCCGTCAAGGGTGGGAGAGTACGGTCCGGGTGGCACTGGGTAGTTGTATACTTGCGGTTCGTATCCGGCCGGGTTCCAGCCGGGAGCCTGTGGATCCGGGCCGAAGTTAGCACGAGAATCGGGACGCATCTGGTATGGAGCTTGAGCAGGTCCATACATGGGCCGTTGCTCGTAGTCTATGACCCGTGGTGTAAGTAAACTGGCATGTTGTGGACATGCACCGCTTACATCCAGCGTGGCGAGCGAGGCTCTCCTCCATCATGCGATCAAAGATGGTCCGTGCCTTTACAAAGCTTTCGTTCATTGCGACGAGATCAGCTAGCCATCACAGAGATTAGTGGCGGCGGGAATCAATAGTGCCACGAACATACCCCGCTTCTGGTTGTACTTGTCAATGAGCTTGACAATCTTAGGCCGTAGAGCCATGCTTGATCGGTAGAGCTCCTGAATTTCCTCATTGTCAGCGAGGTTGTCCTTCGCCGGGTCCATCTGGCGCAACATCGCAAGAAGCCGGTCGACGTTCGCAGCTTGGGCAAACACGTTAGCTTCCTGTTGGGCTTCCGCCGCAAGCTCGGCAGCCGTGGGCTCGGGCAAGGGTTCCTATGAACAGGTGAGAAAGTGTCGCGCATGCGACTGTACCCGGCGTACAACATAGTTGACCGGGAAAATACCCGTCCGGCCCTTGAGCTGACCACGCCACCAGTCTTTATATCCACGATCCACGACCTTGATGATATCACCACGCTCAAAAGCAAGCTCTCCAGCTTCGGAAGGCTCGAACGTGTGTAGTGCCCGAACGCGAGTTACCGGGCCGGACGTAGGAGCAGGGGTAGACGAGGCGGGGTCCGGTTCGGGGACGACGGCTACAGGAGCGGCAGTAGTAGCAGGCTGAGCAGAGTAAGGCGGTTGACTGTGGGACTGCGCATTAGAATTGGCATTCGGGACATAGCCACCGCCGTAGCTGCGGGCGGGTTCTGTGCGTGCTGCAGAAGTCGAGGATCCCGCGGCCGACAAGCCCGCTACAGCGGGGCGCGATCCTGACCCTGATCCCGAGGCGCCAGCGCTGCTAGACGACGCAAGAGAGTACTGGGCCCATTGCTGACGGCCCCCCTTGTCGGTCATGGAGATCTCGAGAGCCCGTTGCAGCTCCTCCTCTTCGCGCCTTCGGACCTCGTCGTCTACCTCTGGGGGAGAAGGTTCGTCCGGGGCGTTAAACGAGTAGTCTATCGCCATTGAGCGAGAAGGGGGCATAGATTATAGAGCAATGACGCACTCTTGGCCTTAAGAGCCTTATAGCACTCTTCCATTATGCCCAGTGTAGGATCGTCCCCCCATTCCTCCGCCCACATGCCGATAAGGTGCAACGCTTTGCGTCGTACCTTGTCATGAGTTGTCTGTGTAACTACGGTCAGACAAAGCCGGAAGACTGCAATGACGAACAACATGCCCTGTCGATGATGAGCTTCTCCAAGCCCTGCGTGAACGACCGCGAGGCAATCTCAACGTGCAGCGTCTTTCCGCAGTTCTTGGATAGTGACTCTATCAAAGAGAGCGAATATAGTTGTACGTTCGGGTTTCTGTGGGCAAGACGCTTGAGGATTGATGCAACAACATTCCGGGCGCTGCTCACGTCATTCAGGCTGCATAGAAGCGAGATGTAGGAGGAACGGACCCTTGCTCTCCCTCATCGGTCACTTTGTCCACGAGGTTAATAATGAGTTCCCAGTTCTCCGATGTCAAGTTCTCGTCCGTTGCATTGACTGCGGATGTAGTCGTTACTCCTTGAGCAAAGGTATAAGGGAGAAGGGGAACGCACCAACGATCTCATCGTAAGGGCTTATGGTGGCGCCGAAGAGGGACATGATGGATATGAAGAAATGGGTGTCAACGGAGAAGAGGAGGGTGTTACGACGCAAGAAGTTCTGAGGTCACTCGTCACTGCGCATGCGCGTGTCCGTCCGCTGTGCCGAAAGCGGAAGGCAGGGGCAACTTTCCTCCTCCGAGGCTACCGACGTTCACTCCCGCACCCATCCTTACCACCCTTGATCCATGGCCAAAGGTGCGTATTTCTCCCATGTAGATATCCAATATGCGGATTACTAACGATTCTCCCGCGATCTTCAGTACCACGCAACTTCCGTCTACTTGAAGAGCTCGAGAAGGGAGAGAAGGGCATTGGTGATGGGTCGTGCTCATACGGCCTCGAAGACAGCGACGATAATATGATGAGCAACTGGAACGGGACCATCATTGGACCCGGACACGTACGTCCTAGCGTATCTGTCGCAGAATCGCCCATTGACAAACGGTGGCGTCGGGAATCTTCAGAGCGTTCACGAGAACCGTATCTACTCTCTGAAGATTCACTGTGGGTCTCAGTACCCCGATGTACCCCCGGCTGTCCAGTTCATCTCTCGCGTCAACTTGCCGTTCGTCAACCAGACCAATGGCCAGGTCGACCCCACGAAGCTCCCCGTCCTCACGAATTGGCGTCGTAGCAACACTATGGAAACTGTCCTCGTAGAGATCCGTCGGTGCGCTTTACATCGCCCATTACGGTGATACATGCTAATATTATTCGTAAAGAGAAATGAACTCGTTCAACAATCGCAAGCTACCGCAACCACCGGAAGGCAGCACGTTTTGAAGACGCAGTTTACGTTGTGGCTCACCGCGCTCACCGACCAAGGGATGTTTTGAGTTTTGCTTCTGTACTTCGAGGAGACTAAGATAGTCGTGTCCAATGCACAAAGACAGAAAACGATCCTTTCCAAAGCACCTTCTGCAGCACACTGGTGCTACGCTGCTCAGCCTCAGCACAAACCCCTTGACCCGGGCGCTTCTTACCCACCGCTGCCGTGACCTGGGTAAGCGCGGCCGGACGGCCACATGTGTGCTGCACACTGATCGCCATGATCTTTGTAACATGAGTCCTGTCTGTTCCTACGTGCAGTGTCAGGTCAGGCCCACCACGGTGTTTGTGCCGCCGCAACGCGCCCAATGTGATATTAATCTACATCTGAATCATGTCTTCTTTGAAACTGGTCATGTACAACATCTGTCATCTGCGCCTCATCTTTTCGGCGTGTGCTGAGCCTGCATGCTTACCGTGTCGAGTCACGCACTACGACTTGACCAGGCAACAGGTTCCGGGTTTCGGATTCGAAAGGCTTTACCACTTCTTGGACAAGAGGAAAGGCGTCTCCGCAACGGCTTACAAGCACATCCCATTTCTCAGTCCGCCGCGCTGGGCGGCGGCGCGCGCAAAACACTTTCCATCTTCGTTAGACGCGCTGGCCTACGCATGGACGTACTGTCACTCCTCAGACGCCCGCTCTATCTCCTTCCTACGCCCTCTGTACGCGCTTACATGTCAATATCTTTCTTGCGGTATCCTTATTACTGTTCGTCCATACGCGATCGCCCCAATCCAAGCGAATCTTACACCGTTGCAGTATGATCGATCTGAAGTTTCTGACGTACGCGCTTTACAGCTCGGTACGATCTCTCGATGGAGCTGTTCGTTGCCCCTGGGGAAGATGCACATACAAAGCGAGAGCTGGAACACCACAGCACTGGAAGCGTATTTGCCGTGGAAGCCAGTCAGCTGTTACAGTAGATGAGATCTAATTCCAACTTCTCCGGAAGGACGTCGCGAGTTATACGAATAATATTGAAGCCGGGGAGAGGAGAGGTCACGGCGAGGCCCAGGCACGATACTATTTAGAAACCCGTTATCTTGATTTATTCTTCAAACGCGTCCGCGACACACTTTCCAATTGTAAGCGTCGACTCTACGCTGGTCCGCCGCCGCGCCCCCGGCCCATCCAAAGCGTGGGCGTGAATTGGCCGTGATTCAGTCCTCGCCCGGCATATCCGATCCGGTAAATACCCCCTCGTAAGCCCCCACGCCACCCCGAAGGAGACATCTCGGGTGGATCGGGTACGGGCTCTGTATTCGTGCTGGGGAACGCGCCGGGCATTTGGACGTTATCGTCCTGCTCATCCTTTTCCGGCTGCGGAGCGATAAAGGTTTACAGAGAGCGAGTCAGAACTAGAGCACTCTGGAATGTACACAAGGCGCACCTCGAGACTGAGTACCAGCGCGCCAGAGTGCCATCCGCCCGCAGTTGCAGCAAAAGCGTACTTTCTGCCTGCTTCGCGCCCGTCCATATCGAAACGGACCTCTGCTGGCTCCTCGACGCTGGGTGGCTCGGGGATGTGGTCGCGCCGGCGAGCGGAGTCCAGTGCCTGTTGGGAACGATACCCTCCCGGTGTACCCAGGGGCAGTTTCCTCGGATCACCGAGGCCCAGAGCGCCCTCGGAGAAAGCGCCCCAGGTAAGCAGCTTACCCGAAGATGTCAGAGCCCCCTTGTGGTAGTCGCCAAGGACAACACTGATGACAGAGCGGTTTTGTAGGGAGGATGGAACATCAGGGTCTGAGAGGGGGCCTGTGTCCATGTTGCCCACGAGGACGATCGAACTCGCCCCGGTCGAGTACGCGACGAAGGTCTGGAAATGTGCGGTGATCTGTGACGAAGGCACTTCAATGGACCTTCGGAGGTCATGCGCGGGCAACACAAACATGAGTAATATGCATCGTCTTTGGCGCCTCCGAGGGATTATCGTCGTCATTGAATACCGGGTGTCTTGCAAGCTCTGCGACATCACTGAATTTCGAGAGCTGGAAGTCGTTAGGCGGGGCGCTAGACAAGAAAAAAAGCTCCCACATATTCCCAGCGCGCTCCAGTAAACATGTTCTCATTATCCAGTCCATAATACTTCAACAAATGCCCTTTGTTTGTCAAGCCGATGAGATTGTTGTCGAAAGAAGCAATCTTGATAAGCTTCGTCTGTTCTTTCAGCTTCTCCTCCGAAAGACCGGTGTTAGGTAGGTGAGGAAGCTCAGGTATCGCAGGCAGACGGAATGGATCTTCCTCCAAATCCCATGTCCAGCAGGGTATCTTGTGTTCTTCCGTTGCATGAGCTTTGGTTTCTTCTTGCTCGTTTAATTGCTCCATCTTCTCGTGAACCCTACGCCCCATAATACCAGATGACTGCCAGTAGACGAGGACGTCCCCTGCTTGG
The DNA here is from genome assembly GCA_022160365.1 of Vararia minispora EC-137. Classification (NCBI taxonomy): domain Eukaryota; kingdom Fungi; phylum Basidiomycota; class Agaricomycetes; order Russulales; family Lachnocladiaceae; genus Vararia; species Vararia minispora. The sequence continues at coordinate 30,273 of MU273715.1, forward strand.
GTCAGGATAGAGCTAAAGCCCCAGCCCGCTTCGACTTGCACTGGTGTCGTGTCCGGTGCATGACAGTCAACGAGAGGCGATACCAGCTTGAATGGACGGCCCCAATTGCAGAAAGTCCATACCTGGTGTTTTGCGTCCATGGCAAGCGTATGAAGCCGTCCACAACTGAGCAATATGAGCACTGCACTCGTGCGATAGCAGGGCACACGGACCTAATTGTGCGGATAGGTAGGGGCAAGACGAGCTGGTGTGGTACTTTGGCGGTTTTATAGCGCTCAGCAAAACCGTCAGTGGTCCATGCATGACCTTCGCCGTTCAGCGTGCCCCATACATACATCATTCCATTTGAGTCGAGTGCATTGAAGGACCTGCGCCATCGCATAAGGACCAAGATGAAGAAAAATATACTAGTAATGGACGTACATGCCGCCGGCGACAAGACTAACTATCCTACGTCCTGGTATCTTCACTTCAATCGGGTAAGGGACTCCGCCTCCAGCCTGGGACGGCACAGATTCGACCCCAAGACGACCATTGGCGCGTTCGCTGAATAGTAGCGTGTAAACGGCGGCGGCCTGTAGCCTTGATTCAAAAACGCACCCCCATACAAATATCCTGGGACGGAACAGCCCCCTATAGAGCGTCCTCCATCCAGAAGTGCGAGCTGTCTCCGAGCTCGTAAAATTGAAGTCTATCTGGCACTTTCGCCTCCAGAATGTATCGTCGGCGCATACCACGGCTAGCGTTCTGTTGGTCGCGGCGAGATTGCCGAGGTCAGATAACGGGACAATAGGAAGCAGGTTGTCGAGCAGCAGCTCTACAGGCAGGTCTGTCAGACTGGAGGGCATGGTTGTTCAAAGTGCTGGCAAGGATCAAGTTGAGGACAGTGTACGTCGGGAGTTGTGACTAGGAATCGGGTTAGGACCTAAGGAGCACCGCGTAATACAGCGGATTGACGTCATTGACTTACAGGTGAAAGATAACAGATCTACACAAAACTTGAATCACTGGGCCTGGCCGGGAATTGAACCCGGGACCTCCTCCATATAAGCTGCTGCCCTAAGAAGGAATCATACTACTAGACCACCAGGCCTGTAAAACGCTCAAAGCTGCGCATTTACGAGATGAAGGCAACCACCTTCCACTTAGGTACGAACGGGAAACTCGGTTCAACGGGTCCCGTACGTTCATCCTCTAACAAACGATGTCAGTGGGTGCTGGTTCGCCTATGTTCATCGAATCCACATGTATCTATCAGTCTACTTCCACCAATACGCTCGACCTCTCTGAAGTCTCGTCTGCCCTATTTTCCTATCCATCTCTACTTACTCAGTCGGTCAGCGGAACGTCTCTTGAGGCGGCAGACTATGATCCTCACCCGGACGTCCCGCCGCTACCTCCTGGGTCCAAGCCTACTCCTTTCAAGCTCTCTCCTCTTGTCAAGCTTGTCGTACCTCCTGAACAACGCGACCAGTCGAGAACCAAAGATCTTCTCGCAAGTCCCACCCTGGGTCGCATGAGGATAGTGCCTAAGTTACCCGCTGTCGTGGAGAACTGGACAGTGAGCAGCGCATCTTTCTCTTGAGCACGTCATTTTAAGCAATTTTTACTCAGTCTGACCTGACATCTTATTGGCCTCCTGATCTTTTGCCCTGGTTGCCCTCCCGCGCTGTACGGGATTCCTCAATAGAGTGGCAGCCGGAAGGGTCTGTCATTGCTCCAAGCGTCCTTAAAGTGAAGTTGAAATGCTTTCACTCCTCTCGCACTCGCTATAATAGTCGTAGTTGGCTATCTTGCACCCCCACATCTCCCGGAAATTACTCAACCCCACTCAGTACCATGGTGACTGCAGGTTGTCGGTCTGTTGCCCGCTGCTCTTCCTTCGATGATATCAAAGCTGCGCGCCATCGCGAAGTCTCTGTTATCGACTCTGCCGTTATGCCTGCCCCTTCACTCAGGCTGCGACGCTGGTCCATAAGCTCACCAGAGAATTTTACCGAAACAGACTTCCCCCCCAAGAAACGTGAATCGCAAAGGCGCAGCGTTCTTATGCGTGACGAGGTGGACTCCGTGAACGGCCACACTGACACCATTTTCGGGTTTCTTCCTAAGATCAAACTATCGACATCGGATAACACACTCGCCGTCTCTATACCATCTGCTGAGACTGCGTCTGACAGGCGTCCGTCCTCTCCCTTGACTCTTGCCGTCCGCCGCGGAGCGATCGCTCTCACTCCATTGTCAGTACAACCCGCCGCGCAAAGTGAGATACAAGGACCATACCCAGAGCTTCCTACGCCCTTTCTCTTCTCGCCTCCCAGCGACGCTGTTATGGCGCCCTATTTCGCTGCTCCGACGCGACGCTCAAGTGATGCGGCACTGCTGGAGACGAAGGACATGATTGATCAGCTTCACGATGTGGCCTGGAACTTCAAGCCTTCTACGCCCATAGACACCGAGCGCAGTCTTCTTCCGGAAGATAGTGACAAGTCTCGTGTCATAGTCGCATACCCCTCGACCGATTCTATCGCCTCACAGGAGACGCACCGCTCCGCAGCCTTGTCACTGGTATCCGAAGACGAATGGGCTTTTGCGCGCGACATCATGGCCAAATGCGGTGACCCCTTGCCGCCCCGTCTGCCCGAAAAGTCTTCGCGATCTGGGCTTGGAACAACCTTAGACCCTGATATACCCCCTGTCTCCCAAACTCTCGTCAACTTAAACTCTGCCGTCAAAGAAGATGTTCCCTCTGTGAAGATTACGCCAGCTTCGAAGGCCAGCTCGATCGCAAGAGCTGTGATTACGGCCAAGACTATTGTTCAGTCGACAGCTTCGGAGTCTTTACCGATGGCTAGCGGCTCTGTGAAACTTCCTGTCACACCAAAAGATGCCACTCTACCTAAAGGTCTTCCCGTCTCGCGGCTCTCATCTCTGCCTAAGGTTGGCTCGGGATCCAAATTGGGCTCCATGCGCGGTTCTTCGGGCAAGCCCGGCGTTCTTTTGCTTCCCGCTCAGCGTATCCCTCCCTCTGTCTCGCCTGGCAAACATGCACCCTCACTGGCAGCCGCTCCGAGGGCGAGTTCATCTACTGTTCCGAAGGATGTTTCGGGGAGCTCTACTCAACCGACACGTCCAGGGTTGGCTGGTAAGACTCCGCTAGTTCGCCGGCCTACTTCTGGACAGCTTTCATCGAAAGCTGACTCTAGCCCGCATATCACGCCCGTAGTCTCGTCTTTCAAAGCTGTTCCCGGACCGGGTGTCCCGCGTCGTAATGTCTCGCCGAATGTGGGAGCGCCGGGAAGACGTTCTGCTTCGCCTTCTGGTCTTGCTGTACCCGCGACGGCTCTCTCGTCAGCTCAACGTGGCCCGGCTCAGCGTTCGTGCTGTCCTTCGCCTATGGCAACACCGGTCATCTCGTCTGTGCGACCCGTTTCGACCTGTGACTCTGCATCATGTTCTCAGCTTCACTCGGCTACGGCCTCGCCGACTGTTCTCGACGAGAATCACCGTGCGCCTACTCCAACGGTTGCTCTGGGTGCCCCCCAAGTCACACTTGCCTCTCAAGTCTCGACACCGGCACCTTCGATTAAGCCTCCTGTCCAAGATACTCCGCTCAGTCATCCTCGAAGCATCCTTAAACATCCCAAGAGTGTGCGCTTTGCGGTCGATAGCAGTGTTGATTCGGAGTCCGGGGCAAGCGCAGCATCCTCACCGCCGCGCTTCCCCGTCACACCACGGACAGCCTCGCCTGTAGGCCGGTCGCATGCGCAATCGGAAGAAGAATCGCCAACACGTCTGCTGCCTTCCCGCGTCTCACGTACTGAGAAGACCCGGAGCGCACAGCTAGAGGCACACCGCGGGTCGCTGACAGTGGGGCCTATCAAGCGTAGACAGTCGTTCCACGCCGCAATGCGGCCAACGGGCGAGCAAACTCCCATCAGCGAGGGCGAGGGTCTGGTGAGGTATGTAAGCTCCAGCTTGGACATTGCAGACACACCAAACGTCACGAACCGCAGAACCGCGAGCAAGGGACGGCGGTCGTTCTCGCTCTTGTCGCCGCCGTCCGGCGAGAAGGAAAATCGATTTAGGCTCTCACTCGGCTCCGGCGGCGCTGGCGCACAAGCGAAGCGTAGCAGTCAGGTGCTCGAGAATTCGGCACGCAGGGACGATACCTTTCGGAAGTCACCCCTTAGGTCAATATTAGGGAAGTTCGGGGTGTGAATTGTGCCTCTTTAGAAGCGTTCAAGCGAGTTATTTGTGATATATTATTGTACCCATCCGGAAATTTGTTTCATTATACCTCGTATTGTACCGTATATTATGTGGAGCGTATATCTCCAATCTGTCCCTTGTCCCTGTATGGATTGTATTGAGCAAGCTCGGGATACGCCACATCGCGGCTTGGCTGTGAACTTGAATGCTCGCCAATGGAACGGCTCGATTGTTGTTTGCCAACAGCGCAGAAATACCTTAACGGCGATGCATGTACCAGTGCAGAACGGACCATTGTAGTTACACATTGCGGCGTGCGAAGCGGAGAAGAAAGTTCTGTGTTCTGCGACCCAGGGTTCCCTGTCTTAATTCACACGGATCACGCGGGAGGGCATGGGAGCAGGTGTGAAAATGGCGTGTGAGCGGAAGAGGCTCCTCGCTATAGAGTTCAAGAGTGACATGGGAGTAAACAATCCGAAGAAGACCGGTAAGATATCTTCCTGCAGGTCGAGGCAGCTGGCCTGGACAGGTTGCCGGGAACAGTGCCCGAGCACGACTGTCACCAAGCAATGAGCAGTTGAGCAGCGCCCAATTGAGAGGGTGGGCGGACGCCCGCGTAGGCAACGATGCTCAGCTGAACAGGAGTCGGTTGCTCGGCTGTTCTGGCTAACTGACGAACTGTCAACTCCCAAAGATATCCCTTCCGCCACATGTCCCTAGCAACGCAGAACCCAGACCGCACATCATGGTGGCAATCCACCACCGCTTCATCTCTACTGCAGTCTCGACCCTAACTAGGAAGGCAACCAGCGTCGACCAATGCTCGGTAAACTGAAAATGGAATTTTGAATCAGCGGAGGCGCGGAGTATATACGAGGCGGCGTCCATGCTTCTGAGATATACTTGAATGCGTCGGGACGGGAAATGGTTGGTCTCACCGGACAGGCAGAACCGACGAGGTCGGCACGCAGTTGTCGAGCTGAAATCGAACGTGCTAGCGCTCTGAAAATGTCCGAGGTAAAAGTCAATGATGATGAAGGGCAGCCAACAACGACCTACACACGTTTCGAGGTGAAATGAAGTACCCCGGGCAGGAAATTTTGTCGAACTGCCATACGGACCGAAAGAGCCGAGGGAGTGAATGCTGTGAACAAGTGAACAATTGGATGAACGGTGTCGTCAATTCCTGCCGCGTAGACAGCACCCCGATTTGAGGCGCATGTCGTGGATGAGTTCCGGAGGCAAGCCCTGGCATAGGGTCCTCAGCCGAATCTGCTAATAGCTATTCAATGGCTATCGTGGCAGGGTCGGGTAGCCGAGCCTGCGCTGGCGCTGTGCACCTCAGGCGACTGTCGTCCGTAGCAAAACATTCCGACGGCGGCCGATGGCAATAAAGAGTATTGAGTACGAACAACACGTGAAGGAAGGAGAAAGATGACATCAAGGTCTGCGGCTCCGAAGAGGGAAAGGAACGGCAGAACAGCACATCTTGTCTGTGTCCACTGCACGTATGACACTCAGCTGGCGCAAGTGAAACCCGAACTCGCACAACGGCGTAAACAACGATTTTCCGGGGGTCCGCCGGGGCTTGTATTGGTCTGAGATAAAGAAGATTTGGATGTGAGCCTGCCGGTTGGCGCTCGCGATAGTGCTTCAAGGTGTGAAGACCAACAAGTGATTGAGTTGCACAACTTTACCCGTCAGCCAGTCATGAACACTTGCAATAGAGCAGCAGGGAATGTGATGGGCCCTTGGCGGCTGTAAGATGCCAATGGTGGAGAAAAGTGACCTATCATGGCGTTCAAGAAAAGCAGCTGACCCGCGTGCCAGCTATGTCTAATTCACTGGATGTTTGAGCCGTCAATATGTCAACAGCCCGATGACGCACAATCGAAGCTACTTGATGTCAAGGTCGTCAAGAGGCCTTGCGCAGCAGGAAAGCAAAAATCTCCTAGAAGTGGTTTTTAGTGTATCGTTCTGACTTTTGTCGCGAGCTATGGTCATGAGCGACAGTGATCCTCCGGGTAAAATTATATGCCGGAAGAATGGAATCATTATATTGGGAAAGCTTGGGAAGATAGATCATTGCGGCGGACGGGTATGAAATATAAACGTGAACAGAACTTGAGGCGGCAAACGGATAACTTGGGAGGGGGGTGCTGCGGAGGATGGATGGCGTCAGGAAGTTCGATCGGAGAGAGTGAACATGCCGTGGACCAGATGCTATTCCAAACGATAAGCTGACATGAGCGCCCTCTCTCATCAGCAGCATATATCGCATCACCAGAAGAAAATACTAGCCTTCCATAAGGACGCCACAAAGTTTGTTTAAAACATCCGGCGGGATATTTATGGCACTAGCAAAGACTGGCTTAATTTAGACGGGCATGGACTATGCGAAGAGCAATTATTATTAGTCGAGCCTCTGCTGACAGCGCATGAGAGGTAAGAACGAGTTCTAATCCAAGCAATCGGCTGTAAAGAGCTATGATGATATCGCGAACCTTGAAGCCGGTGGCGTTCAGAGCGTCAAAATCCAGGAAGGCAGAGATTGAGTACGGTGACGGCCGCCGCCGCCCACTGAGCCCATTGAGAAAGAAGCTTCTCCCTTCCATAAAGCGACAACATGAAGCCGAGGCCACCATGATTCGGCCGGCATTGGATGGAGATTGGGATTATGTGACTGTCCAAACCTGCGAAGGCGGATCAGCATGCACATCATACGAATATGCTGACTGTATAGCAGTGTTTCTGTATCCTGCGCAGGGAGAGCGAACATTGAATAGTACAGCCGTCAGAGGGAAGGAGAGAAAGGGGAAAGGGGGGAAAGAGCGAACAAGTTCGCTGTAGATCATTACTTGCCGGTCGGCAAAAGTGACAGGGAAGCTTTCCGAACGAGTGCTCATGGCTTAAGGGGCACCGTAGCTGACAATGGCTTCGTACTGTTGAATTAGAAGCAGTTCGAAGTCAAGACAGGATAAATGAACGTCCTTCTTTGAATGAGCCGTTTGCGACCTGTCGTGGATGGTGGAGGGGGGACGGAAGCGGGCTTCCTGGTGCGCGCCTTAGGCGATGCGACCGCGACATTCCTGTAGTAAACACAGGTACAGGTAAGACGAATCTTGCCGAAAGAAGAGTTATTGGGATATGTTGTGCGGTTGGCCTGTCACAGAGGGTAAGGAACATGAAGAAAGACGTCAACGAAGCAAGCGTCGTACATAGCCCAGACGCGTAATGTCACGCGTGACCGTCGCGTCCATGGTTGATCTGCCGGCGGCAGCGTCGTCGCTCTCCCGGCCTGAGCTGCGAACACGACGGCACTCACTCGCATCAGCACCGAACGCCAGCATCCCTTGTCAACGAGGCACATTCCGTCTAAGCATGCTTATCTCGAACCGAAGGGCTTGATGTGACACCCGTCATGGCGTGGTTAGCAAGCCTTCAATCTATCCTGCCCCGCATTCCGCAGCTATCCGAGAGAAGAGAAGACCAGTTGACTGCGTCGATCCTCTTCTGCTGACGCCTCTTCCTCTTTCCAGGCTCTTGTTCTCACGCATTGCGCCTTCTCCCGATGGGAAAGTTCCCGAGCGCAGACTGCTTGAGAAATCGCGTCGAATTCGTCGAGGTCCGCCGACAGCTTTTGTCCAGCATGCCTGCACTCATAACCCGGCCGTCACAGCGACGTTACAGGGCCAGGTTTGCGCGGCTATCGATCATCCATCTTCCCTCGATAGCCAAAGTGAAGGAGAAGACAGCCTCTTAACCTAAAACTGCGCGAAGTCATTGCATCAGCGGCCTCGGATTGGCGCTTTCTCCCATACATTTACTTGCTGCCATCTGTCCAGTCATGCCTCCTTTGGGATACTTCTGGTGATCATATGTCGTCGCTCTCCTAACGCCACAGAAAGGACATCGCCCTTTCACTGGGTGCGCTCGGAATACACGCAGACGACGTCGCTCTGAAGTCCAGCTATTGCGCGATAGCTGTTCGGTCTACGAACCGTCGTTGCATTGAAGGTGCGAGTTCCGAGCATCCTATCTTTTAAGGTACTATGAACGAGATCCATACTGTTTTCCAGTCGCGCCCTGTCATGACTAGGGGTTGGGTGTTTGCGCTGTAACTCGTAGTATGCGTAGTAGCCGACGTCAGTCGGAAGGTGATGTTATGTGCGCACTGTTACATGGTGAATATTCCTCACGCACATTATACTGTGGCTCGTATTGACATCGTTTGGAACAGTATCTCCCTATGGAGCGCACTGATTTTTGCGTTTAGAATCGGGCGTCCTCTGCCCGTCTGGTCACTGCAATTGAATCGATACCCAGCCGATCGGAAGCGATTCTGGCCCCCGTATCTCATGTCGTGTGCATACCCTTGTCATTCGTCAGTCAGAGCGCCGTGGCAGCCATGCACTCCGACAACGTCATGTACCTTGCCAAACAGCCTGTTCCCGCAAACTCTGACCCTACGTCCAGCTTATACTTCCCCGCCAAGCCTTGGCACATACCAGCTGTTCGGTCGATTTCGCATGCGCTGCACGAGCACCTGAAGTTCGAGTGTCCCGTCCAATGTGGTGGCCTCGTTCAACTTTCGTTATTGTCGGCCCGAAGTTACATACCGCCCAGAGCGAGTCCAGACCGACGCGCCTCGCGACCGATGCATGCTGCTAATGACATCGCTCTGCACCCTCTCTTCTGCCCCCCCACACACCGAACACGTCGAATACCAGCCGAGCTTCTTTATACTGCCTAAAACGGCAGGGAAGGCCCGAGGAAACGGCGTCACAGACGATACCAGTCACCCCATCGCCAGCTGACCCCGCGCTGCCCGTAGCTGGCGCTTCTCGTCCGTGATATGAGGCCGACGGGTCGCGATCGCGCATCCTGCACTCGAAGATAGGATGGCGCTCTCTCCAGCTGACGACGCAGCACGCGACGCTTTGTCACCGCACGGTCAGCTGAGGGACACGCGGCGCGCGCGCGATATTCTCAGCGTCCTGCACTCGACCCGCGTGGACGACGCCCGCCGAGCACCCATCATGTTTGCAGTCTGCCACCCAGCACCCCCGGACCGCCACGTGGCGCACGGGCTTCTCTTCCGTCCTTCTCCCCCGCTTCTATGCTTCTCCCGGACTTGCGCGCCGTCCGGCGAAACCGGCACGGCAGGAACGGTCGACGCTCGCGTTGTTCGGAACGTGCGCCAGTGCAGGGGTCTCGACAGCCGCTTGCCTCGCGCGCGCGCGCCCGTTTTCACATTCCTGGATTTTTTGAAATTAAGCTCTAGGGGCACGCGGCGACTGGATTGCGGGCGCGCGCGCGCGCAACCGCGTGTGCTGTTCGCGTCAGGAGTGCCACATTCCTCGGGCTCAGGTCGTCTCCGCGTCGGCCGCCTTGTTAGACGCGAACTCGGACCCAGTCCCGACAACGACAGAGCGGAGGCGGCGTGTGCCGTGCAGGACTCGCAGCAGCCCCGAAGAGCGAGCAACAGCAGTGGCGCGGACACGGCGTACAGTCGCCGGCCGGAGATGTGTGTGTGTGTGTGCCTCCTGGATACACTGCGACGACGTCTGTGCCAGGGGCGCACACAAGGCACGACAACTACACCTGCGCAATCGAATTGGACGCCCGCGCCGCCGTCCAGCTCGCCGATCGCTGTCCTCGTGCACCTGTGGCGCCGCCCCGCACGCACGACGAACCCACACGACGAAAACCCCAGACCAACACCGCCGCGCCCTGGCGCGGGAGTCGGCTGCTCGGCCTGGCTGACGCAGCGTCGGCGGTCTCGGGCGCGCGCACTGGCAGGACGCGGAGCTGCGACTCCGTGGACTCCGTATCGTTTATACAGTACATCCTCCGCCACCGGTCCCCGTCGGTACTGTATCGCAGCGCCCGCCACAGCCCGCGGACGGGAGGCGAGCTCGGTGCGCGCGCCTCCTGCAGACAGAGCCCACGACCTCGCGCATATACCGCATACCGACCTCGGATCTTACCAGCGGCCCCCGGTCTCAGCGCAGCGCAACCAGAACGACATCTGCAGTCCGCCTGAAGACGCGCTTCGCGCGTATCCTCCGCGGCCTTAAGCCCTCGCTGCGCGCGCGCGCGACACGGCGATCGCAACATACACCTTACGCACGCCTCGGGCGCCGATCGCGCGCAGCGCTGCTCGAGACCGAGGGGCGCGCGCGGACGAGATCGCGGGAGAGGATCGCGCACGCGCGAGAGGATCTGTGCGGCGGACCATCCGTTATGACAGTGCATTATTGCATTATGTCCGGCGTGCGAGTGCGAGTGCGTTTTACCCCGCAGCGCAGGGCCCAGCTCGCATGCGCATCGTGGTACGCGTGTGTGCGCCCGCGTGCCGGCGCGCGGGCGGGCGGAGAGTTGCGTCGCGTCGCGTCGCGCTGTGTTGCGCTGTGTTGCGTTGCGTTGCGTCTGGCAGGATCTACGCGTGCGCGTGCGTGCGTCGTCAATCCCGCGCGCCCTTCCTCCTTCCTTACACTACGCCCGTCCGGCCGTATCCGTGTTGAACCTGATCGTCGCGCGCCCGCCTCTACGCCGTACCGTACCGTACCATGCCACGCCCACTGATAAATGAAGGTCCAGGCCCACTAGAGCACCTTCGCGGGTACGGCCGAGTGCAAGAGCGTAGCGGCCCTCCCGCCCTTTAACTAGGAAAAGCACAAGGAAGGGAGGTTTGGGCCGGTTGACTGTCTATGGGGCGAAAATCCGAGTGTACCGTCCGTCATCGTCGAGAGAATGGAAGCGCCACATGCACGGCGCGCATACACTCTACGTACCGTGCTGTGCCTGTAAAGCAACAGACAGACAGACGCGCGGGCGGGCGCAAGGCACGACGTAGAGACGACATGACGTGTCGGGACCGGGCAGGAATGCGTTCGTTCGGCGCGGCTTGAGCACGCAAACGACGGTTTCGGGGGAGAAAGGAGGATTGGATGCATGGAGAACGACAGCTGTAAAAAATACACTATGGAACAGGGCGGGCGGGCACATGATGTATGCAGGCCGGACGGGGAGAGGTAAGTAGTCAGGAAGAGGGGAGGGGAGAAGGGACGGGCGGGCGGTCTGGCAATAGGGGAGATGACGCTAGCTAGCTGTGTAACGAGCCGGTGGAGTGTTCCGCGTACGGTGCGGAATATAACGCGTGTACAATATATCAGAGAGCGCGCTCATGAAGGGGAAAAGGAGACGAGACGTGAAGAGGGCATGGGTGTGTGCGGTACTACAGGCGGGGAAGAGAACAACAACAGGGAGAGGGGGATACTATGAACAAGGGAAGGAAGCTCGGCGCTCAGCTCGACTCCTCAGCGATCGGCGCGACGTAGCCCGGTACACTAAGCGGCGCAAGGAGCGTGCTGTCGGACGGCAAAGTTCCAGCGGGCCGCTCGTCGTACGCGCCATGCGGCGCACCCGGCGACGGGCGCTGCTCGTACGCGCCGTCATACGCTGCGTACGGCGTATCCCAGCCCTGGGCCTGCGCGCGCGAATGCCAGGCGGGCGCGGGCGATTCGGCGTACGAGAGGGGCGGGCTGAGGCTCATGTGCGAGGCGGAGGAGAGGGAGGCGGAGGAGAGGGAGTGCTGGAGAGTGTGGGGTGGGAAGAGGGGCGCGGTGGTGTGCTGCTGATGCTGCTGCGAGGCGGGCGGGGGTGCGTACGGGTCGGCGACGGAGTGGCGGCGGGGGACGTAGTAGGCTTGCTGTTCGAGC